>PVJH01003140.1:0-149259 GCA_004026705.1 Nesogale talazaci
AGGTTTACAGTCTCAGAAACCCTCAGAGGCAGCTCATTCTTCCTTGCCCTAAAGCAGTGGTTCTCAATCTTCCTAATGCTGCAACCCTTTAACATAGTTCCTCATGTTTGGTGAACCTCAAACATAAAATTATTTTCATTGCTACTTCAAAACTGTAATTTTGCTACTGTTATGAATTGGGAGACCCCTGTGAAAGGGTTTTTCAACCCCCAAGGAAGTTGCAGTCCGCAGGTTGAGAACCGCTGGTCTACAAGGTCACTTTGAATCAGAATTGAGCTTCTTGCAGTGAGTTTCTCTAGAAATATATCTTTTGGGTCCTCCCCGTTGAGCTTTATACTTAAACATAGGATCAAAGCATGAATCATTTCACTCCCACTGTTCCAATCACGAAGATACTATGGTGTATCACTAGACTTACCCTGAAAAAAAATACATAGGAAATTCATCATACCCCAATGAATTTACCCATTAGATAAATTTAGATCCGAAAGATACTTCAAAGAGAGACTTTCTCCTTACACTCCAGTCAAGAGAATTCAACTGCCACTGCATTATTATTAACTTATGACTTCCATCATTCTATAGAAGGCTACTTACGAGGACAAGGAGCCCTGGGGGCATAGACTTGACACATCAGGTTGCAAACTGCCTGGTTGGCAGTTCTAAACCATCAGCAGTTCTGCAGGAGAAAACGGATTGGGGTTTCTACTCCTGTACACAGCGACAGTCTTAGAAACCCAGAGGCAGTTGCTGTGAATCAGCATTGACTTAAGGGCAATGACAGAGAGAGAGATTGAGAGAGAGAGAGAGAGAGAGAGAGAGAGAGAGAGAGAGAGAGAGAGAGAGAGACCAATGACTAGGACAAAGGAAATGACAGACAGTCTTAGTACTTAGATTAAAATATGATTTTAATCAGTCCCAGAAGAGCATTGCTTATTCGAGGTTGTTCTGGAGTACTAGTACTGCTTCGTTTTTTCATAGACCCCCACAAATTTACACTGGAACTAGAAATGATGCTTAGAAACAATAGCTCTCACTTTTTACTGCCAGAATTTGGCCCCATCATGTGTTTGTTTTTACAAAATCAAGAGTACAATTACTTATAAAAGGGAAAAAAGGCATGCCACAACATGACTAGAAGATTTGAAGCAATACTGTCAAAAACCAAACTGAAAAAGTAAAACCAAAAAACCCAACTCAGATTATTCTGATTATCTAGGGTTTTCCAACACAAATCCCAATGAGTTAAGGCGGGAGGGGGAGATGACACTGTTTTAATTGTTTAACATTTTAAAATTATTTTAAAGTACAGTAGAATCCCAGACCTTGATGCCAATCCATTCTAGAAGGAACTTTGAGATACCATGCAGTTGAGTTCCAAATCATTTTTTTCCCCATAAGAAATAACTGAGAATGGATCAATTCATTCTCAGCTATCAAGTTTTTTTTACCTTTTTTATTTTTTTAATACCAAACACTACACATGGGTTGAGCCCCGGCGGCGTAGTGGTTGTGTGCCAGACTGTGCCCCACAGGGTTGGCGGTTCAAATCCAGCAGCAGCTCTCCAGGAGAAAGGCTGGCCCACCTACTACTCCCACCACCCGAGGGCAGTGATGCCCCCTCCCACACAAAAACATTACCCAGAAATTTCAAAGTAAATAAGTTCAAAGTTAAATAACAATTTAAATAAGAACACAGCACTACAAAAGTTTTAAACAACTACAGTATGGTCCCTACCTTGAGAATGATGAGGATCTGGATCTGTGGACGTGGACGTGGAGTGGCGATATAGAGAGTCATTGTTTGAAGGGAATCCCCTTGTATAAAATCAATTGGTAGCTGCTTTTCAGGAGTTTTTCCCTTTCTTTGCTTTTTTTTTTTTCCTGGCTGGCTTTCTCCAAAAAATAAAAATCTGTTTAATGTGGTCTGTTTTGGGCATTTCCTTGATTGCTTTGTAAAAGTGTCAATTATCAACAATATCGATAACACGGTTAACCAGTTCCTTATCATGATGATTCTTTTCAAAAACCCTTTCTTAGAACATGTTTTTTTTTCTCCAAGAAGAGTACAAAAGCTAAGAAAATTATCCTCGAAATGCTTGAAACACAGCCGCCAAAGTTTTGAATCATACATACTAACAGCACCAGCCCACTGCTTTTGTTTACAAAAATCACACGTGTTAGGTCAGATTTCCGTCTTGTTAGAACTCTGATGCAAAATTTTCTTGACATTTCGTGTCGAAATCAGATTATGTCGAGGAGCGATGTGGTTGAGTACCCGGGCTCTACTGGATTTGGGTCCTTCTTAGAGAAGAAACTAGTGCGCCCTGATGATGTAGTGGGTTGCACATGTGGTTGCTAATCACAGGGTCAGCAGTTAGACCCACCAGTCACTGCGGTGGGCAAAGATGGTGCTTTTTACCCCTGTGAAGAGCAGCAGTCTCAGAAAACCTACAGGGGCAGTTGTACCCCGCTCTGTAGGGTCTCTATAAGTTCAAATGGACTAAATGGTAGTGAGTTTGGCTTATAGAAAAAAACAATCAGTCAAAGTGTGCCCTTTTCAAAAAAATTCTTATAAGTGTATTTCCTTTTAGTGCTCTCTTCTCCAATTACATCTAGGTCACCATTCTCTCCTGGTTCTTGTGTTAGCGTCTTCATTTATCCTTCTTCTGTCTTAATTTACCAGTGCTGCCACAATAATAAAAAACAAAAGAAAAGAAACCACAAGTGGCTGGTTTTTATCAACAGACTTTTTAAGTCTCCCAGCTGTGGAAGGTAGACATCTAAATCAGGGTGTCAATCAGATCTTTAGGAAGCAGAAATCCTTGGAGTTCTTTGACATTCCTCAACATCTTACTATATACTGAAAATACAATATACAAAAACCTTTCCCCCACTTGTGTGTTGACCAGACTGTTGTGACTTGTGAGTTCTTGTGATGCTAGACACTATGTTATTGGCATGTCTAATGACAGTAGGGTCATTCAAGGTGAATAAGTCTTTGTGGAGCTTCTAGACTAAGAACTGATGACCAAAGAAGATGTAGACTGCCCCTTTCTGAGGGATTATCCAATAAAAACTTATGAATAGCAGGAAGACATTGTCTTTATATCTTGTCAAAAGAAGGAACCTGTCAGGTTGGAAGGCACTCAAATGCAGGAAGAAGTGGCTCCACAAATTACATTCCATCTTAATGAGGTAGATAGAAGATAAGATTTGTGGATCTTCATTTGCTTTTGAGGTCTGATTTAAAACGAGAAGAAATGCCTTTTAAGTCTAAAATTGATCAGGCAGATAGCCAAGAACTGTTGCTGTTTACTGGCAACTGGAATATGAAAAATTGGAAGAGCAGAGAAAAGGATCAATATTTGGGAAATAAGTGACTGGTTATAGAAATGAAGCTGGAGATCACACGATAGAATTCTGCAAGATCAATGACTTTCTCATTGAAAATATCTCTTTTCAACAACTATAATTGTGAAATTCCCTAGATGGAATGCAGTCATCAAATTAACTATGACCTTGGGAAGGAACGATGGAGTACCTCAAAGTCATCAGCCAAAAGGGACAATTGGACTCTAAGGAATCCAAGCTCTCATGACCCAGAGCCCAGAAGAACTAGCTGATGGCCAGCAATCACTGATGTGAGGTCTGAAAAAGATCATAGTAAGAGGTCCTGGGTCAAGTGGTAGAAAAACGTGGAACAAAATTCAAATCATGAGAGAACAGACTTAGTGTTCAGCTGGAGATTGAAGAGACCACCAAAGACTATGGTTCTGACACTCTTCAGGTCAGAAAGTGAACTCACGCATGGTTCAATTTTCAGCCAAACAAAAGACGGATCTATAAGGGGAACAACAATACTTCGTGAGATAGACACACTTTGCAATAACCAATCCTTTGAGATCAAAAGGACAGCCCTTATCCAAAGGCCCAGTTAAGAAGAGTCAGGGACACAGGAGGAATGGAAAGGAGAAACAGGGAGGAGATGGAATAAGTGATGGTACATTGTGGACAGTGCAATCAGTGACATGAAAAAAATGTGTGTGAATTATTGAGTGGAAACATGTTTGCTCTGGAATCACCCAATTCAGAATAAAAATCTTTAAAAGGGTCAAGGAGAAGGTTTAATTTAATTCTGCAAAAAGTGGGGAGAGCTTCATTTAATTCTATAGGAAGAAATGTTTTTGTTAGCAAGTAGCAGCCGGACTTACTGGAAAGAGCATTTAACTCTTTATTCGGAATCTTGGGCTCCAGCCTCAGTTTTGCTCCTAATTTTGTCTGTGCCTCTTCACGAGGTCTGGTTCCTCTCCTACTCTAATGTGTCTTTAGTATCTTATGCATATGAATTATGTGGATTGAGTGGAAAATAAACACATGTCCCACTGTGGATTATGTTCACATTTGTTTAATCTGTTCAGATTGCTGCAGGATTTTAGGACAGCAAGATGAATGAGGGGTTTATTTTCTTTCAATGCCAGAGAACTCTCAAAGAATAGAAGACGCTCAACTTTTACAGTAAAAATGTTGTAAATTTTGTTCTACCAAGAACCCAGTGCTTCTGACATGTGTTTCATTTTTCCTGCTGGAGAATCTTTTGAAGTTTGTTGGAAATGACTTTCAGTATTCTACGGAGAGGCAAGTCAGGGCAAACAAAGTTACTAAGAGGAATGCAGCACATGTGTTTGAAGCTGCTGGTGCTAATTATCATTCCCTGCAGAAGACTGAAGCCGTGTTTGGTGCTGGGAAGCAGGAACCTTGGAAGATTGGGCTAACGTATTACTCTCCTCTAAGCTTTATACCTATTTTTAAAATTGTTTACAACATAAACTAGCATTTTCTTAACTGATATGGCAGTATATTTTATTAATTGTGATCTGCCTGGGAAAATGCTGGAAAAGGTCATCTGAATAACCTGCATTCTGGGTCTCTGGGCACAGTTACAAAATTTTAAGTGTTTCCTATTTGGAAGTGCTATTTTTACTCAGTTGAACAGCAGATCACGAAAAATAACATTTCAAAAACATATGTAGTGTTTCCTATATGAGTATAAACTGAGAAAGAGTGTGTATGTGTGTGTGTGAGAGAGAGAGAGAGAGAGAGAGAGAGAGAGAGAGAGAGAGAGATTAGCTACAGGTCTGTTTAATGTGTAAAAATGAAAGTGACCAGATTTTAAGTGGGACATCATTGACTAGGGGATAGGGGACAGGGGTTTCTTGATTAAAAATTTGGTCTATTTGGAGCAACAAAAATTTTCGTAGAATGCAAAAATAGTATTATAATATATTTATTTTCATTTTAAAACACCGTGGGATGTTGTTAAATTGTTAAAAAATGGGACATCAGGTCACTTTGGTAAAAATCCATTTTATCATTACATAAAAAGGAAGATTTATATGAAAATTATCAGAAGTTTCAATAAATGATTTTCTGTTGAAATACATAAGACAATATTAGGCTCTTGGCTCTTTATATTCTATGCATAGGAATAAGCATGTCTATTTTCTTCTGAGGCTTTCAGATATATTTGTCAGATCCAGTCTTTATTACTTTCGGATAGCTACATTACTAGTACTTAATTGTTACCTTATACTATGAGAGAAGTCCTGGAAAAGAAAAGTGGACTATTAAGTAAGGTTGTTCTTAAGGAACTCATAGTCTAACTCAGTGAAGTAAAGAATGAATTCTACAAGAAATTGTCAAATTGGGGGCTATGGAAGATTATGAGAAGAAGACTATTGAAAGTACCATGGACTGCCAACAGTACAGACAAATATGTCTTGGAAGAGGTCTGACAAGGATGCTCCGTAGAAGTGAGGACGGTTAACCACAACAGCAAGAATTTTGCAATATGAGAATTCAGTTGATTCTCTGGTTATCTATATATTTCACCTCTCATATAGTTGGAACATAAGATGCTCTATATAGATAAACTTGTTATATAACTGAAACTTGTTAGGCGCCATTGAGTTGGCCTTGACTCTGGCAACTGTTGCAACAACGAACAAAATGTTACCATGTTCTGTACCACCTCCATATTTGTTTCAGATCAGACTTTTGTGTCTGAAAAGGTATTCAATGGGTGATATTTGGAAGTAGATCGCCAAGCCTTTCTACCTGAACTGAAATTTAATATTTTAATTTAAATTACTCTAAAGTTTTAAAAAGTTTTGAGAGGCAAAGATGGAAGACCACTGGCTCAAGTTCATAGAATTTGAGTTCAGAGGATATAAAGCCAGATGCAGGGTTCAGAGTTATCAAAAAACACAATAATTTTGCCCTAATATATAGCCACATATATTGGATGCATGGCATATCCTTTGAGGAAACCCCTTTCAGCTGATTAGATTCTCATAACAGATCCCATCATGGAAGTAATTACATTATAATTAGATCTTGTCGGGAAGGATGGCTACATTTTAGCTGCCAAATCAGCAAGAATCATGTCCCAGCCAGGAGGTGCACAATTGTCACTCTTCTGTTCTATCATCTCTTCTACTGGACTATGAACCCCATGGAGGAAGAGATAGCCTTGATTCTCATTGTGTTTGCAGTGCTATGCTTTGCTCCTGGTATCATCACTCAACAAACATCTAAAAAATGAATCAAAGCATCAATGGATGACTAAATATGCTTTGCATTCCCAAGAATATGAATTTTAGTTTCTTATCTAGTTCTAGAATATTAGTAATACCAGAAAAAAGATCTCTAGAGAGCAGATTGATGTTTTTCAAGAATTCCAGATACATTCAGAAATATTGCCTAAAACATAGGCTCCCAGATTTATTTGATCTACTTCTCCCTTCAAAAAAATTACTCAACACCCCCTAGCAATTAAAAAATTCTGTATGATAGCCCATTATTCAGGATAAAGTTTCAATATCCCTAATAAAGACAAATAAATAGTCATTGATAGGAAAAGGGGGAATATTTCTTTAACATTAAAGCTAAATCACTGTTATTTTTTCCCTAGGTCAGGCCACTCTCCTTAAATAATCTCAGAATGCTCTAACCCAGAAATAATAAAACACCTGGGCCAATAAACAACTTGATGCAATAAATGTTCACAATGAGCTGCATTTAATAGCTTTCCTCTGATATCTGAAGCTTTTCTCAGATTTTATTCTGCCTTCTCCCTTTGTGCCTCTGACTTTCTGATTTTCTCTCTCTTGGTTCTCTAAAGCAAAATAGTATGATGTGAACATTCATCATACTATTTTCTCTGTCTTTCCTATCCTCAAGCTCTGTCTATGGTCATTGTCATTTCCCAGTTCCCTAGAAGGCAACAAAATGCATTCTATTAATACATTTATTTAAAGAACATGTAAAAAAGAAAGAAAATTGGCAAAGCAGTTGCGTACAGAAAATATCTCCTGAGGGGATGAGAGTTGCTTGCAAACCAACATAGAAGGTAGGCATTATTTGGACAAAAATGTGGTCCAACTAGAGTTCTGCTTACTTGACATTTTTAAATATGGCATGTTGAGGTTCTTTTCTACCTTGACTTCAACTGAAATAATTTCTTCCAGTTTCCAGAGGGAAGCATTTTCCAAGAAACAAATTCCCCTGCCAAACTTCAACTGAGTTATGATGACCAGTGAGCCAATTTTTCTTCTAACCTAATATATTATCAGTAACATTTGAAAAGAAAGAAATGTGTCTAAGTTACCTCTTTTGCATTTATCCAGTCTTAATAATTTTTGCTCACAGTATAGGATAGGATAGCAAATAGTTTCAAAAGAAACCTAGTTTAGTGGTTTAGCATGTACTGATCTCCCATTTTTAGCCATGATATGGTGAAACTTAAAGGCAAATGCAGTTTTCCTGACATGAAATGGTACTCAGTAAATAATAGTCATTATTTTGATTATTAATCATTGTTACTAGAGGTTATATTTGTAAAGCTCAGCACAGTTACAAAAAAAAAAAACACTGAAAAAATAAACTCATGGGCTGAGCCCCGAGTAAGTGGTTGAGTGCGGGACTGCGGCCCGCAGGCTTGGTGGTTCAAATCCAGCGGCGGCTCACAGGAGCAGCACTGGGTAGTGCCCACGACCACCAGAGGCAGTGATGCCCACACACACACACAAAAACTCGCTGCCTTCTGGTTTATTTTGACCGGTATAGCTGGTTATGTGTTGAACTGCTAACCAGAAGGTCAATAGTTTGAAATCCCCAGCCATTATGTGGAAGAAAGATGAGGCATTCTACTCCTGTAAAGATTTGGAGTCTTGAAAACCTACAGGGGATGTTTTACCCTGTCTAATAGGGTCACTATCAGTGGCAAAATTATTAAGTGGAAATAAAATCTTGCGAAGTGGTGCATATAGTTAAAGTATTACAGTAAGTCAAGGATGAGGAGAGAGGTAGCATGAGAAGGGAAAGGGAGATTACTCTGGGAATTGGATATGTTTTCAGAAGCTAAGGGGTGAGGAACCTTCTAAGGAAATGAAACTAGGTAGTTAATATGAAGACTTTCTTTCCGTGTTGAGTGGTAATGATTGATGGAAGGCCATGTTAGGAATAGTTCTATTCGGAGAGATTTTTTGTTTTCCTGTTACCTAACTTCTGAATCCTATTCCAAGAGGATACATCTGATAAATTATTGTTTCTGCCTTTTATATTTTCCATATATTTTTATTTTTCTTTCAGGTCACGGGCATTCTCAAAGGCTACCTTCCAAAACCACACACTGACACTGCCATCAAGTCCATGGCCAATTCATCGTTACCTACAGGGCAGAGTAGAACTGCCTCTTGAAGTTTCTGAGTCAGTAACTCTTTACAGAATTAGACAGCCCCACTTCCCATTTTTCTCCAACATGATTATGAACTGCTGACCCTGGAGATCATAGTCCAGTGTCTCACCACTCTGCCACCAGAGCTCCTTGTCTTTAGAAACACAGAAACCCCACACTCTGAGGACCTTTCTACTCTTCTTGACCTTTCTTATCCTCAGCCCACCTATGTCTTTGTCTCATTAAGTATTTGTCTATTGAAAAACGTTCTTTCTTCAATTGCCTTTTTCTTTATTTTCCATGTCATAATTTTGTATGTGTGTGTGAGGTGTTTTTACCAGTTCTCAATCATAACGACTGACCCTAAGTACCACAGAAGGAAACATTACATTTGACCGTGCCATTCTCATGGTGGTTATTGGGTCGCAGTCACTGTGTCAATGTATCTGATTGAAAGTCTTCCTATATAAAAGGGCCTGGAACCTCCAGCAAGATGACAGTTGAGTAACACACACCAAATGGACTTCACTGAAATCAGCACAGGAAAGGGACCAAAAAGGAAATTCCACTCTGCTGAGTCACAGGAGAAGCATCATAACGAGTAGACACAATCCATTAGCTTTTCAGCTTTTGTGGACTTTTTGGCTCACTACTGTGAAGGCCTGCTAAGCCCTGCCACAGTCTCAGCCAGAACTGAGCTGGTTTAGCCAGCCCAAGGCCTTTACTTCAACACAACCATAACTTGATGCCACTTCTGGGCAGGGTTTAACGCCCTCCAGCCTCATGATCAGGCAATTAGGACACAGTTATATCTTTATTTTTTCCTCTCTCCTCTCTCTTTCCCTCCACAGTCTCAGTGGACTTAGATTCCCGCCCCTCCAATTTCTCTTTCATCACATGGGCCACTGGTGGCCTCTAGGCCACTCCCCTTCATCTAGGGAAATTATGCCGGCCCTCTACTCACCTGGGGAAGCTCCTGTACTTTGAGGCATAACATGTGGCTGGATAAATCTTGTCTATCCTCCA
Source organism: Nesogale talazaci (assembly GCA_004026705.1). Lineage (NCBI taxonomy): Eukaryota > Metazoa > Chordata > Mammalia > Afrosoricida > Tenrecidae > Nesogale > Nesogale talazaci. Next base: position 9,764 of record PVJH01003140.1, read on the forward strand.
AGGCCCTTTAAGTGTTTGGGGAAACTCCTGCCCACCCTTAGGGGTGCTACACATGGCCTGAGGAACCTATGCCCACCATCCATGGTGTTCCATGTGGCTGGAGAAGCTCCCTGCCTATCCTCCGTGGTTCCATGTAGCTGAGAACCTTTCCTCCCTCACACTACCTATGGCAGCTCCTCCAACACTCCTGTTGGAACCTTTGTCTGACCTATATGGTAATCTAGCTGACTAGGAAAATTAGCAAACCATCTGTGGTGTTCTACATCAAAGTAGACATGTCCACGTCTCCTCCGCAACATTCTCATTGCAGCAGGAAACCCCATATGCCATCTAAAATACGCCAAACCACAGAAGACCTCACCACTACAGCTTCTGGTGAGATCATCCAGTGCAGTGCAATCCTAGTGGGTCCACAACCACCCAAACAGTGTCTCCTGAGAGGATCATTCAACTTTCCCTCCAAAGAACATAATACTGGTTGGCTAGGGAAAAGGTGAAACCTCAGTGGGATAAAGCAGTAGCCCAACCCCACAGTGCAATTAGCTGCAGAGTTTACAAGGTTCCAACTGGAATGAACATTCTTCACATTGAAAAATATGATTGTTTCCTCAGAGCACTGGGTTGATGTAAGTGGGCAATATAGAAATTGGATACCCAAAAAGGGAGAATAAAGGCATAAAGTGGTTGGCTGACAAACTTTCATAGGTGGGGGAAATATATATCATAGGGTTATAGGATTAAGGTGTGGGTGTTACCTAACTGCAATTGTTAGGAATAGGCTATTTTTTTGTTTTATTCACTTATAGAATGTCATGTTTATTGACGGTGGCACATGTTAAATTGTATGCATTTTAGTTTTATCTTGTTAGATACGGATATGATTTTATTATTGTTTGAAAGTTATGTATAGTTATAGAGTTAGGTGAAAGTGTCAAATTGACAAGGGGTGGTCTGTGGCAGTCACCTAATCTTGTGTTAATTTGAGGTTTAAGAGTGTAGGGGTAGTGTCTAGCCTGTCAATCTGGAGACAGCCAATGAGACCTCTGTGTGGGGATGACTTTCTCCTGAGAATTCTGGGAAACCTGGCTGTATTTTCCCCTGGGAAGAGAGACTCACTCCTCAGTCCCTTGGAGACACTCTACGGACAAGACACAAGGCTGACTCCCTGGGAGACATTGCAGCTGACAAGACACATGGCAGCATGCTGATAGACTCTGAGCCCTGGAAACTGGAGGAGCTATGGGGAGAACTCTGCCAGCACATAAATGCTTCTACTACCACTGGATACAAAAGACTCTGCATGCACTGGCCTGTGATTGTCCTGGTGTCATTGCATGTGCTTTGTGAGTCTAAAGAGAACTTATAGATTGGTATTGGACATCTGGGCTAATATTGGACATATGACCTTGGACTGAACTGGGATGTTATCTCAATGTTCAATTACTCTTATATATAACCCTCTTTCTTATACACGTATTAGTGTCAATGGATTTGTTTTTCTAGTCTATCTGGACTAACACAGCGTCCTGTAGGATATGAAGGAAGCAATACAGAAAAAGTATGAAATAATAGAGGAAATAAAGGCTACACAACAAAGGGAAAAACAAGACATAAGGGATGAAATAATAAAAAACAGTAGTAATTTCACAGACTTTGCCAACAGACTTGAGGAGTCAGAATATTACACTACTGACTTAGAGTAGGGGTTGGCAAACTCTTGAGACTGAAGAGTCAATCCTGTTCCTCCTAACAACTTTTAAACCACTCAAGAGCCTTAAATATGTTTTCCCAAACAAATGAAATCACCATCGTCTGAAATATTAACCTCCAAATATCTGAACACTATGATTATACAACTTGCCCTGATAAATATTTTCAGAGTTATTCACCCCAATGCAAGCTATATTCACATTCTTTTTAACCACACATGGCACATACTCTAAGATAGACCACATTCTGGGACATAAATTGAATCTGGGTAAATTCAAATACACGGAGCTGACCACAAGCCTATGAATCTGGAAATTAACACAAAGACAACTGAGAAAATAAGGGTAAAGAATTGGAGGATGAATAACTCTCTATTCCAAAAGGAGTAAGGGCTGAACCCTGGTGGTGTAGTGGTTGTATGCAGGACAGCAGCCCACAAGGTTGATGGTTCAAATCCAGCAGCAGCTCTCAAGGAGCAAGGCTAGGCTTTCTACTCTCTCAAGGGCAGTGATGCCACAAAAAACAAAACAAAACAAAAACAACAAAAGGAATGGGTACTGGCCCTGATCAGAGAGGATATTAGGAAGTTTCAAGAAACTAAAAAGAATGAGAATATTATGTAACAAAACCTTTTGGAAAGGCAGTTATCAGAGGAAGTTTGATAGCAATACATGCACACACGAGAAAGGTAGAGACTTAAGATTGACATGCTGACATAAAACTTATAGCACTTCAGCAGAGACAGGACAATCCTACTAATAGCAAAAGAAAAGAAATAATAAAAAACAGGGCTGAGTTCGTGAAAGGGAAAACAAGAAAACTATGGGGAAAAAAATCCATCCAGCTAAAAGTTGATTCTTTGAAAGGGGTAACAAAATGGACAAACTGCTGAAAAACCTAACCAAGGAAAAAAGGAACAAATTTCAATAGCAAGATTGAGTAATAAAACAGGGAACATTACAATGGACCTGAAGGACTGTACTCCAATGAATTCAACACCTTGGAAGATAAGGACAATAATCAAAAAAACAATTCATCCCTAGTCTATTCCAAATGGGCATCAGCAATCTCAACAGACCCATAGCAAGAGAAGAAATAGACAAGATTATCAAGGGATTAGACACACACACACAAATCTCAGATCTGATCAGTGGAATTTTACCAGGCATTCTAGAACGGATCCCAATTCTACACCAACTATTCCAGAACATGGAAAAAGATAGCAAATTCTCAAATCTTTTCTTTGAAGCTTGTATAACTCTAATACCTAAACCAGGCAAGGATCCCACAAGAATTGAGAACTACAGATCAATATCCCTAATGAAGATCAATTAAAAAATCATTAACCAAATAATGGCCAAAAGAATGCAAAAGTATATGAAACAAATAATTCACCACGACAAAGTGAGATTTATAGCAGGGATGCAGTGTTGGTTCAACATATGAAAAACCATTAGTGTTATTCGCCACATTGACATGAAAAATTATAAGACTCACATGATAATATAGATAGATGCAGAAAAAGCATTCAACAACATCCAACACCAATTTCTGTTGCAGACACTCAAGAAGACAAGAAACAGAAAGGAACAGTCCTTAATATAAGCTACTAGTGAAAAACCAACATGGTAGCTAATGGAGAAAAAACAGAAACAATCCCACTGAAAAAGTGGACCAGACAAGGATAACCCATGTCCCCACTCTTATTTAACATTGTACTGGAGGTCCTAGCTATCAACATAAGGCAAAGAAAAGACATCAAAGGTATTCATCTGGGCAAGGAAGAGGTGAAACTATTGTTATTTGCAGAAGATATAATTTTATATATGGAAAATCCCCAAAGTTCCATAGGGGACAACTGGAAGCAATAGAGAAATTTGGTAGAGTAGCAGGATACAAGATCAACAAACAGAAGTCTATTGGACTGCTATACACATCAAATAAAGCCATGGAGGATGGGATCAAAAAGGTAGTACCTTTCATAATAGCCAAGCACGAATTGAAATATCTAGGGATAAACCCAACAACAACAACAACAACAACCAAAAAACCCCCAAAAGATTTGTATGAGGAAAATTACAGAACACTTTTAGAGGGAACTAAGACTATTTTATTTTAGAGGGAATTGAAGACTATGTGGACCAGAAGACTCAGTATCATAAAAAATGTCAGCTCTTTCCAAGGGACTATATAAATTTAAGGCTATCCTGTTACAGATACCATCATCTTTCTTCAAACATTGGAAAAAATGATTGCCAACCTTATATGGAGAGAGAAGAGCCCAGAATTAGCAGATAACTCCTCAAGAAGAAGGACCGAGTGGCAAGGGTTGCTTTACCTGACTTTAGCCTATTATACAGCCACTGTGGTCAACATAGCACGACATTGGCACAATAACAGATACTCAGATCAATGGAGAAGTGCCAAAAACCCAGAAATAAAATCATTCACATACAGACAACTGATTTTTGATAAGGACCTCAAAATCATCAAATTGGAAGTGGATGCTCTCTTCAACAAGTGGTGCTGAAAACAATGGATATCTACCTGCAGAAAAATGAACAAGACCCTTACCTCACTTGATGCACAAGAATAAAATGGTGGATCACAGACTTTGAGGAGAAACCATAAACTATTAGGGCCATCAATGAGGGAAATGGGACAAACCCGAGACCTTTGGCACAGGAAATATATAGGCGATTAGAAATAGGGAAGGACACAAATACAGATGAATCACAAATTGACATGTGGGATATACTGAAGAGAAAACATCTGTATACATCAGAAGAATTTACCAACAGGGCAATAAGAGAACCCACGGACTGGGAAAACATCTTTAGCGTAGTGATGACACATTAGACCAATGACTTTCAACCTTCCTAATGCTGCCACCCTTTAATACAGTTCCTCTTGTTGTGGTGACCCCAATCATAGAATTATTTTCCTCATTGTAATTTTGTTACTGTTATGAATCGGGCAATGCCTGTGAAAGGGTTGCTTGATCCCCAAAGGGATCGTGACCCACAGGTTGAGAACTGCTGCAGTAGACCAAGGCCTTCCTATTAAAACCTACAGTATTCTGCTAGCTTACAAAAAGAAAAAAAAAACGAACTGCCCCCTGAGAAGGTGGGCCAAGGATCTGAACAGATAAAGGCAGATATCCAAATGGCCAATAAACATATGAGAAAATGTCCCCGATCATCAGTCCCTGGAGAATTGCAATTTAAAACAACTATAAGAGTACCACTTAACACCATTAAAGATTACTCAATTCAAAAAATCAGAAAACAACAAGGGCTTGAGGGGCCATGGTGAGATAGGAACTCTCATCTACTGCTGGTGCACCTGCAGGTATGTACAATCACTATGGAAATCAATTTGGTGATATCTAAAATTGATGGAAATCAAGCTACCATAAGACCCAGCAATCTCCCTGCTAGTTACAGACCCAGAAGAGAGAAGAAATAAATCATGGTCAGACTTCTGTGCTCCAGTGTTCATCGTGGCACAGTTCACAATTGCAAGGAGTTGGAAGCAACCTGAATTTCCATCAGTGGATGAATGTATTAAAAAATTGTGGTACATACATACAATGGAGTACTGCACATCCCTAAAAAGCAGGGATGAACAAATGAAATGCATCACTGCGTGGTAAAATTGGAAGAAATTATTCTAAGCAAAGCAAGCTAAGCACAAAAGGACAAGTACAACATGAGTCCACTGAGGGAAACTTAAAAATGCAAAAGGGACATAGGGAAAAAAAACTACTGTATACAGACATTCCTGGGCTGAAATCCAGGCAATATGGCAGGAGCCAGACCTAATCCTGGATGCATATGACAGTCAAATAAAAAGGAGAGGAAAAGAAAGAAAGAAAAAAGGCATGGACAGTAAGTGAATAGGGCACTAACCCATGAAGTGGAGGATATTATTTATATCTCCACAGGGGAAGGAGAGAGGGACCAAATTTTAACCTTGTGCATCAAGGAGCAGATGCATGAATCAGGGAACCATTAGAGAGGTCTGGGGACAGGTTTGAATCCAAACTACATGAACAACGCCTCTTCCACCAAGAAGAATTCATGTCAGAGGACAGCACTTAAGCTACAGAGCACACAGTAACAGATGGAGAGGGAAGGACTTGGCCCACCAAGTCCCAAGGCTGATATTCCTACTCAGAGTAGTCAATGCACAGAAAGAACATAGTGTCAGTCTTATCAGGAGACACAACATCTCTCACTGACCCATAGTGCTACGAGGGACAATGGTGGAGGTTTGGTGCTGGAATTGTGCCTGATCTGACTCCACTACGCCAGGGTGAAATGCTAAGAGTATTCAACAGATCAGAAAGGTTGCAAAGCAATGAAGTCCTCAAGGAATATCAAAATTAGACTTTGGGGCCAGGGCATGGCACCCAATCAGACTTGACTGGAAAACCCTCCTAAAGGACAACAAACAGACCTGGAACTATTTATAGGGTTTTCTTTTTTTGGTTGATTTTTTGTGCTTCTTATTTTTTTTCTTTTTGTGCTTACTATTTTCTCTGTGTGTCTATATAAGATAGGTGGAATAAACAATCCAGAGGAGAAAACAATGGGACTGAAGGCTCTGGAGGGAAATGTAGAGGGAGAGGCGGGGGAAAGGTGTGGGGTAAACCAGCCACTCACACTATCATGGTAGCCACAATTGTACAGTTATGATATATAAAGGTTATAATAAAGTCATAGATAATAAGAGAGATAGAAGAGAAAGTAAAATAAAGGAGTCTGACACATTTCATGGTAGCATGTTCATCTCAGCCCTTCTAGATGGGCCATGTGGGGTTGTGGGAGAAGGAGAGGGCAGGAGGGACGGTTTATTTCTAACCAAGGTTTATATATCTTTGGGAGCATGTAAGCTCCTCTGATTACTGATGACCACATACACAACAGGAAGGGGATGTATACAATAGGCATACGCGTGACAGCCAATTTTACTGGCTCAATAGTCTAGTGGAATCCCTGACCCTTGAGGTCTGTAGCTCAACTCATCCCCACAGCTCAACTTTCAGCTAAAGGTGAGACAGGCCTAAAAGTTGGAAGCACAGCAAGTTCTGCTCTAGTCAGAGCAATCACACAGATAAGATGAAAAGGAGCATGCTTGCCAAGGGTTAAAAATTCAGAAGATTGAACAGGAGAAGACAGAGAGACGAAGGGAAATGATAAACAGGGAAAAGGGGGAAGAGTACCGTTAGGTTTGGGGGTTTGCAACCAATGTCACAAGACACACGTGAAGTGTTGAAGAGGAAACCATTTTACTCAATACATTTTCAATAGAATCACAATGTTTTTTATTTAGTCCTTTTCCATTCTTAGTCAACTCTTGGAGTTGGCAGGTGTTCTGCTAGAGATACATTATGTGATATTTTCAATATTTTTCTTAGATTACATAAAGTGAAGCAAGGGTGTTTCAAGGATATCTGTTATGCAAAAGGAAGATCATTCTTATGGAGAGAAGTAATTTCTCAAGGTATTCCTAGGAATGAGCTTTAAAGAAAACAAAAGAAGGGAAAATAAATGAAGAGAAACTCATTCACACAGAACATGGAAAGGTCTAAAATCAGAAAAGTTGTGTCTGAGAGTTGAATGCTTTCATCATGCTGTATCCTTTCAATATCTATCCAGGACTATCTCCTTTTTATGTTTGTTCAATTTGTAGGCTGACCAAATAATCAGAGAAGCTGATCTATATGAAGAAGAACTCAGTATCATCATTAGAGGAAGATTCATTACTAACCTGCTATCTGCAAAGGATACTATCTTTCTTACTGAAAGGCAAGAGGACTTGAAACACTCAGTGATGAAGATCAAACCCTACCAACTTCAACATAAATTACATTACAACATAACTCAAACAAGGATCCTCACCACAGGTGTACTATATCATCATGGGAAAAGGAGCAAAGATTGACGCTACTGAGGATTTTATTTTACTTCTATCAATACCCATTCAGATAGCTATCATTAAGTCAAATGACATAGTGCATTGGACAAATCTGCTGCAAAAAGCTTCTTTAAAGTATGAAAGAGAAAGAAAGGCACATTTCTTGAGGAGAAAGGCACATTTGACCAGAGTCATGGTGTTCTTAATCACTTCATATGCATGCAAATCTAAACAATGAATATGGAAGACAGGGCAAAAATTGATGCATTTGAACTAGCATGCTGATGAAGAATATTGAATATTCTATGTTTTGTCAGAATAACAAGCACATGTCGAAGAATTGCAGCCAGAATGCTCCTTGTAAGTGTAAGTGGGGAGATCTTTAAAGGTCTCACATATTTTGGACATGATTTCAGGAGGGGCTGATCCAAGAAGAAAGACATTAGGCATGGTGAAGCAGAGAGAGACCTGTCAAGGAGTCCAGAAAGAAAAAGAATGTCTGGAAACCGATTGTGGCAGCAACTGTAAAATTCTGCTTGACATGATTGAACTATGGAATGATATGATATATGTATTACCTCCTAGTTAATAATAAGTCAATAAATTTTAGAAGGATCCCTAAACAAACAATGAAAAGTGAAACTTGTGGTAGTGTTGTTCATAGGGTGAGACTAATTGTGATGGGGAGAATTTATCTTCCTTTGTGCAGAACCCTTGTGCACAAGGGAAAAATATTTTGTAAATGTAAAAAGAAGCAAAACCTATTGCAATCATTTTTGCTGATGGTGAAATTTTCTGGCAGGTTTTAGAAATGAGTACCTATTGGAAAATGTCCCATCTACCTACTAACCTCCTGTGAATTTATGATTTTTTTAGTTTCCTATTCTTTGGCAGGAAGGGGGAAGGTGAACTGGTTCATATTTTGTAACATTTTTATGTATAAGGAAAAAAGCTAAATATCTTACAGTCTCCAAATCACATTTTGGGGTTTCTTAAGGCTACCCACAGTCACTTATATACAGCCAGTGTTGACATGATGCCAGGTTATTAAAGTACTAAATAAAAAAGAAAAGAAATTTATAACTGGGGAGTGACTACTGTTTAATGTCTGATAGGTAACCAGTTATAGTTAGTCAAATAATCAGGTCAAGCCTCAAGGCTTTGTGATTAAAAAAATTTTTAACTACCATTTGTTTGCTATCCATAAGGTATTTAGTAGCTAATTCCTTAGATGCAGATGACTTACTCTTTATAGTATGTTCTTAGTCTTGAAGTTCCTTTGAAGCCTGTTGACTTTGGGTGTCTGTGTTAGACTGGGTTCTCTAGAGAAACAAAACCAGGACACTAATAATTCTCTCTATATATTTATAAATATAGGAAGATATATAACATAAGAAAGAACCAGTTAACTAATCTACAAAGCAGTACAAATGTCTTGGTGCAGCTCACTTGCATGAGACAGCTTGAACACAGGCAGTCCTTCAAGTCTTGAGGGCTGCCGAGTAGTCCTCTGTAGAGCAAGTCAGGCTATCTGGCCACAAACAGTAAACAGCAAAGCAGGTCACCAACAGTCAGCCGGATGACAGAGTCCAACAGTCCCCTGCTCACAAGAAGTATATTCCAGAAGCGTGGCGAAGCAGGGCTTGAAGAAACCTCGACTCACAGCAACATAGTCCACAGATTAGGTGCCCCACAGGTAGTGTTGCTTGGAGATCGAGGCATGAGACAAACAAGAAGGCCTGCTGGTCAGAAGATCCAAGAGCAAGAGAGCAGGAGTAGGGATGGCCGAGCCATTTTTATCTCTGCCCTTCAATTGATCCTATGTGTGTTCACTTGCCATGTTGTCACAATGACCCTAACTATCGTCTTTAGCCATATTGGCACAACAAGCCTACCTATCACAGTATCTCAACTTGTATTTGAAATATCAGTGACAAAACTTCCAGCATCTAAAGAACACACACACAAACTACACTAACAAACTGACAGATATGTGGTGAATCCACAATCAAGATTCATGAGCACAGCAATCAAAAAATCAAATGACACATTACACTGAGTGTATATGCTACAAAAGGCCTTTTTAACATGTTGAAAAGCAAGGACGTTACTTTGAGGACTAAAGGACATCTGTGAATGTGAAACATTAAACAAAGAGGAAGAAGTGTGAACTGTGGTGTTGGAGAATTTGAAAATATCATCCCCTTCCAAAAGAAGAAATACAGCCAGAATACTCCTTAGAAGCAGTGGTGATAAGACTTCATCTCACATACTCTGGACTTATTATCAGGAGATACCAGTCCCTTGAAAAGAACATCATGCTTAGTCAACTCAGGGGGCAGGGAAAAAGAAGACCGTCAACAAGATGGATTGACACTGTGGCTGCACCAATAGGTTCAAACATAAGAACCCTTGTGAAGATGGCACAGGAACAGGTGATGTTTCATCATGTTCTACCTAGGGTCATTAAGAGTCAGAACCAACTAGATGGCGTTTAACAACAACATCAACAACAACAACAACAACCATTTGTTTATACTTGTGCCCTATAACAATGCACACACCAAAGGTATTTGATATGAAATTATAATAACAAGCTGAAATTTAAAACATTTAATAATTTTCTTCAGTAGTATGATCATTTATGCATTTTTTAAGGAACAAATGAAGTTTCTATTGAATCCTAGCTCTAGAATTGGGAGTTTTTGAAATTTGAGACTCTAATGTATGGTAAATGGTAAAAATATGCAGTAATCCCAACCTTCTGGAATTATGCAGTCAAAAAAAAAAGAAAAGAAAAGGAACTATAGGAGTAGAATGTGTATTTAGTTGTATTCATATTTGTTCAATCAATTTGGAAAAGAACTAGTGATAGGAATATAGAAAATATGGGAGATACAGACAAGTAATTCCAGGAAAAATAAAATGCATGATGTGGTCTAGCTGTGTAAAACATTTAAGTCATATGAATATGAACAATGACAACTGATCTAACTCCAAATATAATATAGTAACATTGGGAATCTTTTTAGCAGAAGAAGAGAGAGACAGAAACGAAGACACATAAGAGGTAGAGAATATTTAAAAACAAACAAACGAACAAACACCCACAGATATAGGAATGAGTTCTAGGCTCACACTAAATCTACCTTCAATTTAAGAACATTTAGTTCTTACATCATGGTCCTGCTTGATAGTCAGCTTCATGAAATGATCACTGAAGGTAAGGTCTCCACAGCAAAGTGTGTGGGAAAAAGCAGATGGTGCCCGGCTATCAATCAGAATAATATCTGTAGCCCTAACGGCTTATATTCAAGCAAACAGCCATGTGAGCAAGGCACTAACTTGGTTCAAACAGAAGAAGCACAGCAGCTAATGTAATCTAAAGATGACAATTGCATAATTTGAATATGGTGAAGAGAAAAGTAAGAGAGCTAAAATGACAAACACTCAATCTGGAGAAGGTTATGTCGGGCAGTGAAAGTCCCAAACTCATCTGCAGAGTATCTTAGTCCGAGGGAACTGCTGGCCAATCTGGCCTAGCCAAAGGCAAGAGTTTCCAACAGTCTGACTATCATTGCAGTCTTGATTATGTGAATCAGACTTGGTACCAAGCCAGTTGTCCTCCCTATGGACACGACCTGAGTTGATACTGGGTGCTAGTGTTCCTTAGATGTCCCCTGATAAAAATTTCTTTCCCTGTTTTTTTGGAACATTGATTGGAGTCTTCTCCCTCTTATGTATCATTTATAATTTTGTCTTTATACTAATATGATTTTATCCTTACCACCTTAGTGGGATCTGTCTTGCACTGTTTTCTCTTGAGTTTTCCAGCCATGAAACACAAGAGGAATGGATGTATGATGACAGTAAATAATACAAGAGTAGGGAATGCATGATGTGGGGGATGAATGACTGGAAGGGAAGGGGGGTTTCGGGAGTGAACAGAGAGGGTGGGAGGGGGAGAGAATGCTAAAATAGTGATAGTGATTACATAGCTTAGTTTGGGCAAGATAGATGTCGTGGTGCTTGTACAACAACCCTTGATGTGATTGAATGATCAAGCCGTTCAATTGTATATGTGAATTAAGTGCCAATAAAACTGGTTTTTTTTGGAAAAAAGGAATATAAAATAGCTAAATCTTTGATCTTTAAACAGAAAACTGATAGGGGCTATTTGAAATAGGCATATCAATAGATAGTTATGTAACTGTAATTACATATAGCCCCAAATCCCCCAAAGCAGAAGAGAGAGCTAAGAACAGTTGAAATTTGGGTTCCTTTGGAGAAATTCCTGGGAGGTCTGAATGGGTGTGTAAGGGGTTTGCCGATTTTATGAGAACCTTCTTAGCGTTATCTGTTTGACTGAATTATTTTGGTAGAGAGGAAAATTTATTTCAAGAGCTAATAAAAATGATTATGGGAAAGCTCTGGATTTTGTTTTGTGGTGCTTTGTTTGTTTTGATTCTATTTTCCCACTAGTGAGTCTAGTTATAAAATCCCTGGGTCTATGTGGTAACTGATTTTTGGCTGGGGTTTGTTTAGCATTTTGAGACAAAAAAGAGGGAGTGTAGTAATAACTGGACTAAGGTTAATTTAGTTTGATCTTCTCTATGACCTTCTCTAGCACGGCTGTGGTTGGCATTTCAGGAAAGCAGGTCACAGCCACCCAGCTACCAGAAGTGCTAATGGCGAAGACCCTTCAGCGAACATTCCCGAGGGGGAATAGCCATGGTTGAAGGGCTACCTCATCACTTTGCTTTGCTTTCCCGAGCCTCCGTTTCTCCTGTTACAGCTTTTTTTTTTACTATATCGAGATGATGTGAGAGAAAAAATCCTCCTCAAATTCACATTCCTACAAAAGTGTTATTGTTTGTGTGAGACTAAAGAGATGGACAAAAGTTGTTGGTATCCAGGTAGCTGACTCTATTCTGCAGTGAAATGTGGGACAACGGCCCTCTTCAGGACTCTTTTGGAACAGGTCAAGTCTAAAGGAACTTGGTAAGTGGAGCCCTCATGGTACAAATGTTGACGTGTGTGTCAGGCAGGGTTCTTTTAGAGAAATAAAATCAGGACACTAGTAATTCTTTTAATATATTTATATAGAGAGAAAGGTATATAAGATAAGAAAGACATAGTTAACTATCTATAAAGCAGTACAAATTGCTTGGTGCAACTCACTTGCATGAGACAGCTAGAAGACTGGCAGTCCTTCAAGTCTTGAGGGCCACTGAATAGTTCTCTGTAGAGCAATCCAGGCTATCTGGTCACAGGCAGCAAACAGCAGAGCAGGTCACCAACAGTCAGCCAGATGACAGAGTCCAACAGTCCCTAGCTCAAGAGATGTATATCCCAGGAGCGTGGCGAAGTAGGGCTTGAAGAAATAGCAACTCACAGCTACACATTCCACTATTAGGTGTCCCATTGGTAGTGTTGCGTGGAGGTCGAGGCACAGGACGAACAAGGCAGCTCTCTGGTCAGAAGTTCTGAAAGCAAGAGAGAGGGTGGGACTTGCTGAGCCCTTCATATCTCTGCCCTTCAATTCATCCTGTGTGTTCATTGGCCATGCTGTCACAGCAGACTCATCAATCTTCTGTGGCCATGTTGGCGTAACAAACCTACCCATCACAACGTGCTTGCTTGGCTATGGACTGAAAAGTTGAAGGTTCAAAGTCATCCAGACACAGCTAGGAAGAAACCCGAGTATTCTGCTTCTAGAAAAAGCAGCCATTGAAAACCCTATGGAGTTAGTTCTTCTGTGCTACACACAGGGTCACCATAAATTGAAGTGGAGGGTCACCATTAGTTGAAATGGACTCCATGGTAACTGGTTACAAAAGGGGCTATTGTTAGCCACCATCCAGAAGTGACTCAGTCATTCTTGGCTGTAAGGATGTGGGCATATACCGGAGCAGGGAGACTGAGTGTCCTCACCTCAACATGAAGGTAGAAAGCTTTAGGGCTCCATTGAGCTCAAGGTCTAAAGATGGATTCTAATGATGCAAAGAATCTCCTGCTTTAGAAACAGACACAAGGACCATGACCAGAAGTGATGTGTGGGATTGACCTCTAAGCTTGCTTCTAAGTTCTTCACACAAGCGCTTTGAATCAAATGATTATTTTCCACAGCAGCATGGAGTTTCCCAAAAGGGGTAGTTGGTCAGCACAGCCACTGTGGAGTCAAGCATTCTCAGTGAGGAGCCCTTTCTGCCAAACAAAGCAAATTAAAAGTTGAATGAAACCCACAGCGAAGAAATACCAAGTTGGTTCAAATTAATAAAATGTGGTAAGTTAGCCCATGATTCATGTAGTTGTGCTTCATCACTGAACACAAGGGAATAAAGAGGCAGCTGAGCTATCACAGGAACAAGAGCAGCAGCTGCAGAAGTTGGCACCAAATGAGGGTTAGTCAGGGTTTCCAAAGTTAGGGCTTCCTGCAGTAGATACAGAAGCATGTGGTCCTCTTTTTCGAAATAAAAATAAATGTGACTTCAATGCTCATCTTCATGATAGTGCTTGAACATGTACAAGATTTGAAAGAGCTTGTTTAGGAAAGTTAGGTTGTAAAACGCAGATCAGCAAAAGAGAAGAAACAATACCTCATCTAACTGGTCCGCTAGAATCACTGACAGAATTTAGCATCCAACATAAGTCTTTTGCTTGCTACAAATAGGGGATCATCAAAACATAGACATAATGACAAGTACTCTTGTTTGTGACCACTGTCCTCTCTCCCCTCAATTTTAGGTAGGGGGAGTTCTCCTGAGGTTTATTTCCCGAGTAGTTCCACAAATGAATCCTGGACTCCCACTGTCCTCCACCACCTTCTGCACAATTTGGACTCCCTTCTTTGACTTAGGGTTATATGACTACTAATCCTTCTGTGACTGATGATGGTGTGCTTCTTCCATGTGAACTTAGTTGACATCTCACTTAGAAGGTTGCTTGTTTTGAGACAAGTCTTTAACACCCCAGATATTCTTTCTGATAGCCGAGCATCATCTAAATTATTTGCCCCATTTTGCTATTGCACTCTTCCATGATCTTTTCATGAAAGTGTGTATCAGACAGGGCCAATATGTAAGAACTAATTGTCCTTAAGTTGCAGCTAAGATTTAGTGCAATCCTTAAACCCATTTCTGGATCCATGCTTTAAAAAATTCCTATAACTTGGGAGTTAACATATATGCCATACTATTTCATAGTTGAATTGTGTCAAACAGAATTGTATAATTGCTTCCATAATTAGACTCTGTGGTAGTCCAGGTAGACTAGAGAAACAAATCCATAGAAACTTATATGTGCATAAGAGAAAATTTTATACGAAGGCTAATTGTACATTAAGAAAGCATCCCAACACAGTCAGGTCCGAGCTTATAAGTCTGATATTAGCCCATATATCTGATACCAATCTATAAACTCCTCTTTAGACTCATGAAACACATGGAATGATGTCAAATTCAGGATGATCACAGACCAGTGGGTAGAAAGTCTTTGGATCCAGTGGTGTTGTAACTATCTCAGCACTGGCAGGGATCTCCATGTGGCACCTCCAATTCCCAAGGTGTGGGTCTATCAGTGTAGTGCCATATGTCTTGTCAGCAGAATTTCTGCAAGGAAGTGAGCAGAGTCTCTTCTGCCTCCAAGAAGGCAAAAACAGACTTCCCAGAATCCTCGGGATTCTGCCATGAGAAAGCCATGTCCACACAGAGGCCTCATTGGCTACAATCTGATTGACAGACTAGACTCCACATCTTCACTCTTAATCCTCTCAAGTCCCAAAATGACATCAAATTATGTAACTACTGCGGTCTCCAAACATGTGTTTTCTTTCTGAATATCTTGACATCATTGCCTTCTTACTTCCCTCACCCTCTTTATCTCTCCTCCCCCTGAGACCCTTATTATATTTGCTTTCCTTATATACTCAATGTTCTTGGATTTCATTTACCAACATACAGAGAAATAAATAACACAGCTTCAAGAAGGTGACCCCTACTGGCAATGCTAATCTAAGATGCATCTTATTATAAACAAGTATGAGCAAAATATAACAGAATGACCTTCACAGGATTGCCACAGTAACATGTATCCTAATACAGTATACAGAGCATTGATGTAGCAAGACATTATTTGTCCACCAACCATCAGTACACCTCTTTTGGTGCAGCTGTCTTCTGCTTCCTTAGACACTATGTATTTTCCAGGTGAAACCCTCAGTTTACACATGTGTTTGAAGTAGAGTTCAGTTCATCCAGTGGAATTCCCATATGGGGTCTCACAGATACAGCCTCTGGAGCATGATATGCACCCCGCAGATCCAGGAGTCAGTGTCTCAACACCTAGTTCTACAACACCTAGCCTGCGTCCCAGGATACCCCCAGATGCCCTGGCTCAATTCTGTCCACCTGCTGCACACCACTAAAGACCCTCCTCACCCAATGTTCCCCAAAGCATCCTCATTCTTTTTTCCCACCTGAATGTCAGCCTTCCTTTCCCAGACATGTACCCGTGTTCCCCCAAACTTGAACCTCTCTTCTTTCCTGCACTACCCCTCCCATCAGTAAGACTCATCAATACAACAGGGTCACCTCCCTCTCTGGAGGACCTCATTCCAGATCCACATGGCTACCACTCAGCAGACAGGACCCCTCCCCTGTCCATTTGTTCCCTCTTTGTCGGGCATCCTCTGACCAAGAGACCTATCTGCCCTATACTTACCTGGAGTGAATGATGTGTGGTTCATCGGCACTGGTCTGCCTTGTTACCAGGCTGTATGATTTCTAACCAGAAACCTGGATGCTCTGCAAGCTTGAGTTTGTGCCTATCCTGTTGCTTGTTCCTACCCAGAGGACTCATACAATATTTGTCCTTTTGTGCTTGACTAACTTCACTCAGTAAAATGTCTTCCAGATCGCTCCATGTCTTGAGGTGTTTCATGGTTTCATCGCTATTTTATAGGGTTCCATAGTATTATTCCATTGTGTGTATGAACCAGAGTTGTTTTTCAATCCACTCTTCTGCTGACAAAAAATAGGTTGTCTACAGCTATTGTGAACTGTGCTAAGATGAACACAGGGAAGCAAATGCCT
Organism: Nesogale talazaci; assembly: GCA_004026705.1. Taxonomy (NCBI): domain Eukaryota; kingdom Metazoa; phylum Chordata; class Mammalia; order Afrosoricida; family Tenrecidae; genus Nesogale; species Nesogale talazaci. The sequence continues at coordinate 26,488 of PVJH01003140.1, forward strand.
GTTTGTGATGTTTCTTATTTCTTTGAATATATGCCCAGTAATGATATTGCTGGGTCATATGGTAGTTCAAATGCCATCTGTTGCAGGTATCACCATATTGTTTTCCAGTGTGGCTGTGCCTATTTACAAATCCACCAGCAGTGGCTAAGAGTTCCTATCTCACCACATCCTCTCACACATTTGCTGTTTTCAGGTTTTCTAGAGTTATGGGTCTTAGCTCGTATCTCATTGTTGGTTTGACTTGCATTTCCTGGATAGATAAGAACTGGGAGCATTTCCTCATGTGTTGTTTTTAGCCATTTGAGTGTCATCCTTTGTGAATCATCTCCTCAGGTCTTTTGCTCACCTTCTCAGAGGGGTTATTCATTCTTTTCTCATTGTAAGCTTGCAAAATTCTGTAGAGTAGACCTTTGTTATATTGCTACTAAATATCTTTTCCCAGTCTGTGGAATCTTTTTACTCTTTTAATAGAGCCTTTCTATGTATACAAGTCTTTTATTTTTAGTAGCTCCTATTGATCTCTTTATCTTCCATGGAATGTGTTATCTTTGTTATTTCTGAAAGTCCATGTATACCTTGAACTAGGACTCCTAACTTTTCCTCAATTTTCTCATTGGTGATGCAAATAACTCTGGAATTTTACGTTCAAGTCTTTGATTCACATTTAGTTTGTTTTTGTGCCTGGAGCGAGAGATGAATCTTATTTCATTCTTCCGCAGGTGGATATCCAATTTTTCCAGCACTATTTATTGAAGAGGGCTTCCCAATTAATGCTTTGAGGAATTTTGAAAACTATGAGTTGTCTAGAGTATGCAGATATTTTCATTTCTGAGTTTTCTGTTGTGAACCATTGGTCAGAGTGTATATCAATATACCAATACCAGACATTTTTTTTTACAACTGTGACTGTATAGTAAGTATTACATCAGAACAAACCACTTACTTTGTTCTTTTTGGTGAGTTCTTTGAAGATCCTGCACTTCTTCCCTCTCCATATGAAGTTGGTAATCATTTTTTCATTTTAAGGATGATGCTAGATGTAGATGAGGCCTGCATTGAATCTATATAGTGCTTTAGATAATACTGACATTTTCACAATATTGAGTTTTCCAATTCATAAACATGGGATGTTCCTCCATTTGTGTAGATCTTTCCTGGTTTCTTCTAGTGATGTTTTGTAGTTTTCTTTGTACAGGTCTTTTGATTTCTTGCTTAGATTTATTCCTAGGTAGTTCAGGTTTTGTGTGGCTATTGTGAATGGAACTGATTCTTTGATATCTTTTTCAGTATTCTGATCACTGATTGTGTTAGACCAGGTTGACTAGAGAAACAAATCCAGCCACACTTATATGTGTGCAAGAGAGAGCTTTGTATCAAAGAGCAATTGTATATTGAGGAAATATTCTATACCAGTCCAGTCCAGATCAAGTCCAAAAGTCCAATATTAGCCTATATGTCTGATACTAGTCTATACATTCCTCTTCAGAATCACACAGCACCTGCAAGATGTTCAATGCAGGAAGATGACAGGCCAGTGGGTGAAAAGTCTTGTGGATCCAGTGGCAGTGGAAACACTGTAGGGCTCTGGCTGCCATCAGCATGACTTGAAATGGCTTGTCAACAGAAGAGAAAGTGCATTCCACCAGGAGGGAGGAAGAGAGGAAGTTTCCAGAATCCCCATGATAAGGTCACACCCACAAGGATACATCCTCAGGCTGTGATCTGATTGACAAGCTAACTCCACCACTTCACTTTTAATAACCTCAAGTTGACACCAGATTATGTAACTACCACACTGGTACACAGGAATCCAGTTGTTTTCTGCTTGTTAATCTTGTATCCTGCTACTCTACTAAACTCCCCTATTGTTTCTAGTAATCTTATTGTGGACTCCTTGGAACTCTCAAAATATAAAACCATATAGTCTGCAAATAGTGAGTTTTACTTCTTTACCAGTTGGACACTCTTGATATCTTGCCTTGTCTTGTGGCATTGGCTAGGACTTCATGCATAATGTTGACTAGAAGTGGGGAAAAAGGGTATCTTCGTCAGGTTCCTTTATTCAGAGGAAAAGTTTTCAGTTTTTCTTACTTGAATGTAATATTAGCTATTGATTTTTAGTGTATGGCTTTTATTGTTTGAGGATTCTCTCTTCTTATCCTGTCTTCTTCAGAGTCTTTATTAGGAAAGGGGGTTGGATAATATCAAATGCCTTTTCTGCAACAATTGATATGATCATAGATTCTTATCTTTTTTCTTGATGATGTGGTGTATTAATGTTTTTCAAATGTTGAACTGTTCCTGCATCCCAGGTATTAATCCCTCTATTAATCCCTCTTGGTCATGATGCATTATTTTATATATTATTTTTGATATGTCGTTGGATTTTATTGGCCAAGATATTCTTGAGGATTTTTACATCTATGTTCATGAAATATGCCAATCTGTGGTTCTCTATTTTTGTGGGGTCTTTGCCTGATTTTGGTATCGGGGTTATGCTGGCTTCATAGAATGAATCTGGGTGTTTACTCTCCCTTTCTAAGTTTTGAAAGAGTTTGTGTAGGGTTGGTGTCAGCTCTTCTCTGAATGCTTGGTAGAATTTTCCTGTGAGGTCATCTGGATCAGGGACTATTTTCAATTGGGAATTTTTTGATGTCCTTCTTTTGCTATGGGTCTATTCATGTTCTTAATTTCCATGTGAGTTAATTTAGGGAGTGTTTTTCTGGTATTTTTCCATGTCCTCCAAATTATTGAATTTGTTGGAATACAGTCTTTTGTAGTATTGCATAATTAGTCCTATTTTTTTAATCTCAGTAGGGTGTGCCGTGACTTCCCCTGTTGCACCCCTGTCTAATTATTTTGACATCTGCTCTTTTTTTTTTCATTTTTTAAGTTTGCTTTGTTGATCCTTTCAAAGAACCAACTCTTTGCTCTGTTGATTTGTCCCATTGTTCTCCTTTTGAGCATTTCTGGCAATTAGAACAGAGTCAACAGCATATTCCTTCCAACAGCAAAATAAGGGAATTCTAAAAATTAGAGGGGAGATAAATGAACCTCCTAGAGTGTGCTATGCTATGGGTTCCAGCCTTGCCGCTTTTTCTCCAGTGCTGAGTCCCTCTCTAACAGGACTTTCTATCTGTAGAGCCCAGTGTGCCCCTGCCACTAGGGGTAGGAGTTCGTCCTTGTCTAGGGATTAACCCCAATGGGAATTCTACCCAATGGACCACCACGGGTTCCAGCACTCAGGGCCTCCAGGAGTCCACGTGAGCATCTGTTGGAGACCCCTAGGGATAAGTTGTCTGTGGTCACCTCCTCATGCTGGTGAGCCACTACATGGGGCGTAGGGGGGAGGGGAAGAGCCAGCAGTTGCTGCCCAAGTTGACCAGGGAGGCAAGTTGTAGGCGGGTGCTGTGGGAAAGGGATGGGGGTGATAGGAGAATAGTTGTACTCTTCTGGGAACACTGACAAGAGAACCCTCAGGTGCTGTGAAGCCAGTTTCTTATCCTTGTCTCCCCCCCAACCCCCTTTCTCACCTGTAAACCTGGCAATCATACAGTGAGTTCTTCATGCAGGTGATCCTACATTGGTGTCATTTCCCCAGAAGCATATTATTTATTTCTTTTTCAAAGGCTGAAAGTGTTAAGGGAATTCAATACAGAGCTTTCTTGGTGAGCTCTTATCACACAGCTAATTTGAGAGCAAGCATAGTTTTGCAGTGTGCAATTTCAAATAAATGTTTTACTGAAGCACCAGTGATCACTTATTTATCTGAATATGATGTAATTAGCCTATTACTTACCAAAATTGTAAATCATATAGTCTCCACCCTTTCATAGAGCCAATTGGGTAAGACTGTTTGTAATTTGAAAGTAAGTTTCACATCTGACTACATTATTAAGATGTATTCTTTCCAGATTCCGAACTTAGGTTTTATTAAAAGGATAAGTTCTTTAAAAAGTTCTTTTTTGGAAAGTAGAAGCCAATGTTTGACAATTGTTTTCCTTTGAAATAAAGAGCTTTTAAAAGGATATTCTATTTCTGGGCTATACTAGAAAAAAAAGAGAGAAAAATCCCGTTATTTTCTATTCACATAGCTTTGTTTTTCTTCAGTTCATTAAAATTGTAAATTATATAGAGATTTATATTTCTGTTATTCTACTTTGCATCCGATGGTTTAAATTACTAATCAGCACTCCCCCCACCTCACTAATAATTTACCCTCACCCTCTGGTCCCTTCCTTTTGCTTCCTTCCTAGAAGAAGAATACTTTTTTCTACTACACCAAGTTAACACTCACACTTTGTTTGAGGAGTTAAATAGAGAAGGTGATGCCTGTCAGTGGTGCAAAAATTTATTTCCAACAACAGGTTGGAAATTCGAGTTCTACCCCTTTTATTCCCCCAAAGGCCTGGAAATCTACTTCCCAAAAGTTGGTCATTGAAAGCCCTTTGAAGTACAGTTCACCGTGACATACATGAGGTCACCATGAGCTGGAGTTGACTGAAATACAAGGGCTTAAGTTGTGTGTGTGTGTGTGTGTAGCAGGATGAAAATAGCATTGAAGTGGTATGGTCTTCTAACTTTTTCCTCCTTTAAAAAGAAAAATTCTCACTAGTAAAAAACCTAACGAATGTTCACCTAAATAAACGAACTCTATTTCTTCCTCTATACATTGAGGTATTCATGAATAAATCAATTAATTAATGTAACAAATATGGATAGAGGGTGATTTGTTAGGTGGTCTAAAATTGTTTGAAGAAAATGAAAAAGAGCCAAGTAGAATCCCCACACTCTCAATATCTACTCTACTGGGGAGGTGTCTTAGCTTGTGAGTGCTGCTGCAGCAGAAATGCCACATGTGAGTTGCTTTAACGGTTAGACATTTTTCACCCAGTTTAAGAGCCCGGAGCTTCTAATTCAATTTATGAGCTCTACTAACTCTAGGATTGCCCTCTTTTGGCTCTGGGGAAAGGTTCTTTTTTATTTTAAGCTTCTGTTCCTTGGTTCTTTGCGACCTTCTTCTGATGTCTACCTTCTCCCCCATCTGCCTAATTTATCTCTTTTATATCTCAAAGATGATTCTTTAAGACACACATTACATTGATATGAACTGGTTAACAAAATAAAGACTCATCCCCAATTGGGATTACAGAGAAAGTATAGGGGTTAAGGATTTACAACTTATTTTTTTTTGAGCAGGGAACGCAATTTCAATCCCTAACAGAAGACAAAGCAAGACAAAAATTTCATATGTGAAAAGTAATAAAGAAGTTGGCTGTGAAAAATGACTTCATTTTATGTAATAATAGAAAATAGCTCTTAAATTATTTATGTTCCTGGTTGCAAAGAACAATGGACTATAATACAAGAATGCCCTTTCATCAATATTGACAATTACATTTTTGTGTGTGATACTGTTTATCAAAGATAAATATATCAAACCACATCTTTGTTATTTTATCCAGTTAAGTATTGCATGTTTTTGAGATGGTATTAGGAAGACATGAAGGGCTATATTCAACCAAAATGCTGCATTGATTTCAGTTTACCAATTAGTTGACATTTTCCCTACTTCTCAATATTATTATGAACAACAACAACAACGACAACAAAATGAAGTCAGCCAGTTATGTGAGAAGTTTGACAGTCCACAGCACACATTTTTATTCAGCTAAAATTTTACAACATGACAGCCTAGGTCCATGGGGACTAGAAAGCATCATAGCCAACAGATGATGGCATATTGCTTTTGGCTCTGTGTATATTTCAAATCTTACATGATGAAACAAAACTGGATGCCTGTTAATGTGGGATGTCAGTGACACTTAGTTAATCCCACTTAAATAATGTGTACATTTTTCAGGTCACTGAATGGCCTACCAGTGCTTTTCTGAGAAATGTGAATCATTGCAGGGCGTGTCCCTGCTTTGAAGGGGGAGGGGTCCAGAGCCCAGTGTTTTTGCAGGGCAGTCAGTAACCATGTGGTGTTGTGCTGTTAGTCAAGCTGCTGCCTTTTGCTGCACTATAGAGCTGGCCAGATGAGTAATGAACATAAATCCTACAGATAAAGAACTCTTTCCTTTTATCACTAAATAGGGTTGTGGAGCTGTCTTAATTTGCTGGTGCTACCATAAGAAAAATACCACAAGTGGATGGCTACAATAAACAGAAATTTGCTTTCTCACAGGCTAGATGTGTGAACTGCATGGGGCAACTCTAAGGGAAGAATTTTGCTGCGGAAGGTCCCTGTTTCCATTCCTTCTCTCAATGACACCTAATAACAACATATACTTGTTCTGTTCATACAACTGTGTCTTGATCCATCTCTAAGTTCCACAAGGACACTCAAGGTGATCCAGTTTATGATCCGCACAGTTGAATGCCTTTGCATAGATAATGTTCTTTTCTGGTAGGCTTCTTTCAGCCAAGATTCCTCTGACATTAACAGTGATGTATTCTTTATTATTAAACGATTCTAAATTCAGTCTGAACCTCTGGCGGCTCTCTGGTGAGGTACTATTGTGGCCATTGTTGGATAAGTGTCAATAAAAATTTATTTGTATGTGATATCAATGATCGTATTCTATAATTTGTATACTCTGTGAGGTCAGCTTTCTTTGGAATGGGCACAAATATGGATTCCCCCCCGTCATTGCATATTCCTGTACCATCCTCACAATAATTCTGATGCTTGAGCCCATTGTTGCAGTCCCTGTAGCAGTCTATCTCCTTAAGGATTATACACTTTTCAAAGATCCTTTACTTTCCAAACACCCTGTACTTTTCTATGCATTGGTGCCTCTTTACATTATACAGGATAATTATATCAGATCACAAATCAAAGATATTACTTAGTACTGAGAACCATGACCTAGCTAATTGACATATTTTGGGAGGGGAGACACGTTTAGTTCATAATAGAGGCTAAGGGTGTATATTCTGGAACTACTTTTTCCCTATCTTTCCAAGGCACGTCTGTCTGGATCCATGATACCATGCTTCAGAGAAATGTCCTTTCCAAGGGGAAATTCATGTTTGGCTTTTCACTGGCTATCAGCTTTCCATGACTTTGAGAGAGAAGGTGTTCAGATAGGATTGGTTGAGAAAGATAAGGCCCCCCTCCCCCCGTGGGCCCTCTTTTCCTCCATAAATTCTTCTAGTTCTATTTACCAGCCCTCCTCTCTATTGTTCAGTTGTCCTCCACTCATAACTCTGAATTAAATAAAATGCACCAGTTGCCCCATTGCCATTCTGTCTCAGGGCAACCCAAGGTGCATCCATGCAGACCTGTGCTCAGTAGATGTACCAAGGCCACGATCTTTAGAAAACACATTGCTAAATCTTTCTTCTGAGGTGCCTTTGTGTGGCCTTTTAGAAATTATTTGTTTTAAATCTGTCAAAAAGTACAGTTTGGATATCATTCCTAATCTTCATTATCCTACCTTAGCATTCAAGATTCCTTCTAGCTCGTTCTTACTAGATTATTCTTTTTTTAACTAAATTATTCTTTTTCATTTATCCTTGCATTTAGCTGTCAAGCTTTGCCCAAGCTTTAAAACACTTTTCAGTTTTGCAAACATCTGTGCCTTCCTCTTTCTCTTGCCTTCACTTCAACTGCGACATTTCCCCAAAATCTCTTCCTTGCTTGCTAAAGATGGATAAAACTGGCCTAGTCTTCAAGACTCAGTGTAAGCATACATACTGAACACGTACACTGAATTTCTCCGTCTTTCCCACCCTTTAGGTAGATGATGGGTGAGGGGTGGGGTTCATTCCCATGCACATGAGAGTATTTAGTGACTTCCGAGTAACTTATGTGTTTTGTGCTCAACTATTAGATTTTTTTGGTTGTTTAAACTGCCCAGCTGTAGTATAGATGAAATAACTGTTTGTTTATTTCTGCTTCTATAAATAGTACATCTGCAAAAATTCCCACTGAGTGCAGTTCTTGTCTGTAATACACAAGGTTGGCATGAATAGGAATCGCTTCAATAGTCATGGGTTACTGAGAATAGGGAGCAGGTTTTTCTTATCTGTATATTTACATTTAATGCGGTCTCTTGCATAGAGTAAACATTAGGTAAATACTTGCTGCTCTCTCTCATTTCTTCTTTTCTTGAGGAGAGCAATTATATTACTATTTTCCAATTTCCTCAAGTATAAATTAAATGGAGGTGGGGGAAAATTAAGCAGATTATAAAAAGTTATTGTAAGCCTTGGTGACATTGGGGAAAATTTTCAAGCTGAATAATATTATTTGTTTTATGTTACAAGTCTTTTAAACTTTGAATAAGCTGATTTTGAAAAAAATGGAGAAGAGGTGTGCAGCATTGGTCTCAGGGAAAAAATCAATAAAAACATTTCAAGTTCTATCCTTAAGAAAATGTAGATCAGCCTACTAGGAACCAGTTAGCATGACTACTATTCAAATTTAGGTAACAACAACTAATGACAGACATGAAGAAATCGAATATTGTTACCAACTTCTGCATTCAGGATAAGTTGATAATTGCTGGTGAATTATGGCTGGGTAAAAGGAAGGAAAGTATGGCCTTGCTGATAGAAATGATATTCAAGATCACATGATAGGTGTATTTTCAAGATCAATGACTTATTCATTGCAAATATCCCATTCAACAATATAAACAGCAGCAAATCAACCTATCAGATCTATTTTGAGTGTCTCTCAACCGAGGGGGCTCATGCTCTGGCACTGAATCATACAATGTTCTACTACTCTTCAGAATGTAATGATCAGACAGCAAATCAAGGGCATCTTCGACTGATGCATTGGAGTAGCTCAGTACTATCAACCAGAACTAGCCCAGTGACCCACTGAAGAACAGACCATCAATTGCTATTATCAAAGTCCAGAGTGAAAATAAAATAAGTTCATGAGAACCAAAGCACAGCCTTGAGTATATCCCAAATAATTACTGAAGTCCAGACAAATTGTGACACGGTATCAAGGATATTATACATGGAGAAGTTACCATAACTTAGGTCAGAAGAAAGAAAAAATGAAAATGGAGTTCAGAAAAAGCTTTGAAATTTCCTCTTGAGTGTAGAATAGCCAAAGAAAATGGAAGAAAGAAATAACTAAATGAAAAGAACAAGACCTTTCAAAGAATGGCAAAGACAAACATTATAATGAAATATGCAAAGAGTGAGAAAACCCAAAGGGAAGAATGCACCCAGCATTTTAAAAAAATGAAAGGTTGATCATGTCTCGCAATGATCGGGACACCAAGTATAAATGGAGGAGGAAGCGTGAAACACAATTCCATCATTGTTAGTCTGGGGAATTGATGATCAGGTGAAGAGGCTTCCGGTATCAGAATCAAGAAAAATGCTAATATAACTACGAAAATAAATTATTCCTTGTTGTTTTTTGTGTGTGAAAATACAAGCCTTGACTTCTACAATGTGAAGTGTTATGACATTTATGGCCATCACACAGTACACACTGCACAAAATGAGCTGGTCAGCAAGCAGCCAATGCAAGAGGTAGCATATAGCAGGAGACACTGGTGTTGAAGGAAGAAATTCAAGCTGCACTGAAGCTAAAAGTAAATACCAAGGCTTCAGGAACCCATGACTATATGTATAATTAAACCGACATCTGTGATGCTTTCACCATAGCGTCTGCATGACAGAAACTCAATTGATGTATGTTCTGTCGAGCTGAGGTGGTGCACAAAGGTTTGCATGAAGCACAGACTGCCGGAAATGGATGGAAACTGGCAGGATTCTTGGCAGGAAGTGATTGCATTAGACCACAAGAGTCTTTCCTATTTGGAGTAGGAGAAATGCGCAGGAAAGAGGAGGATTATATATTAACAGGGCCAGGCCACCGAGTCTATGTGGAGAAGAAAGAGCATGGACAAACATTTCCATAGTGTTTAGTCATGGGGAAACGATGAGTGGGAGAAGAGGGGCTGTAAGGACTTTGAGGGGGATCGATCTGAATCTGGCTTTGAGGAAGAAAATATGAATTTTCAAAGTTAGTCTTGACCTCGAACAAGTCAATGTGTTGCAGTTGTGCTGCTCCATGGGGCTTCCTTGGCTGGAATCCATAAAGAAGACGGTTGCTGCGGCCTTTCTCTATGGCATGGCTTGGTGAGTTTGAACTGCCGCCTTAAGGTTAGCTGTGACATGCAAATCATTTATGCCGTCTAGGAAATTATATCTGTCATAAAAGGTTATAAACTGCAAACCTACACATTTGTCATTATCTCACAGAACAGGCACCCAGTATCTGTATCAGACTGAATGCTAATACAATTATGAAAAATGCATTTCTTGGCTTCATGAAAGGGGGAAAATCCACCCTAAGTAGGTCAAGTCTAACCAATTTATTATCTGCAATGATATAAAAAGCAAACACTTCTGCACTGGTTTAAAGGAAGCAGAACATCTGGATAAAGAATTTTTGAAAGGACAATGAATTATTCTACAAACCATCTATGTCGCAGTTGCAACAAGAGTTTATATAAACAGGCAGCATCTCCCAGAATACAATTTCTTATAAGCATTTTATTCATTATAGATTTGAGACCTATTTCCTAAGAATGCATGCACTAATCTTCATCTGCTCAGATGTTTCTAAGTGACTTTTTCTAGACTACTGCTTTAGTTCATTTTCTTAGGAAACCTGGGCCCTGCTTTAGAACACTCTCAGGCAGGGAACAAGCAGGCAGTTGGAGCATGTAGTCCCAGGAGTCGGGAACATAACCTCCGCCCTCCAGGGCCTTCGGACTGAATTTTAAACAGGATCAAAGTTGTTTAACCAAGGCTCTTCTAAACAAGAAAACTGGATACAAAAAGCACTTTTTGGATACACAGAGGAGACTCTACTGTTTAACACTTAGAATTAACCACTCTTATAGCTAAGGCAACTAGGGAACCTGAAAAAGCCAGGGTGAATTTTTTCAATTTTCCAAGATAAAATTGTTTTCCTTTTCAATTTACCTCTCTTGAAATTGAACCTGCTAAGTAAGCAACTTTAATACCTTAAATAACCACCTGCCTCAGCCTTTAGATTATATCTTTAATAAAGTTTATAACTTTCTGACAGTGATAATACCATGTTGTATTGCTGGTGATGGTGATGGTGTGTGACTGGGTCAAATCATAGAGAGCCTATAGGACAGTGGACCTGTCCCATAAGGTCCCCAGGCTGTAGTCCTGCAAAGAGCAGCTCTCCAGACCTTTGGTTCCACAAAACCATCAGTGAGTTCTGACCATCCCCCCTCATTCAGCAGCCAAACACTCACCTCTTGTGCTCACAGGGTTCCTTTGGGCTGTCATATCCAACCAAACATCCCATTGCCTTCATATAGATTACAACTCACAGAGCCCTATTAGACTGAGAAAATTGTTCCATGTAGTTTTCCCATCTATAACCTTAAAGCAGCAGACTGCAACCCCTTGTCCCATGGAGTGGGCTTGATCACGGATGCTACTGATCTTTCAGTTAGCAGCCAAGCACTAAATCACTTGTCACCAAGGCTGCTCTATGTCATGCACAAAACAAAGCCAAAGACCTTTCCATCAAATGCATTCCCACTCATGTTGACTTCATGCAGGGTCTTAGACAGATTCTCGTGAGAGTAGTCAGGTTTTTTTCTCTTCAGATGGTGGCTTATAACCGTCAACCTTTTGGTTAGCAGTGTGATGCCTAACCCATGACATTACCAGGGGTATTATTATAATGATATATACTACTTACCAATTCCTGGAATCTTAGAAATCTGAGTATTAGATATATGTAAGCAATAGTTTGGAATTTTACCTTTCCTTATATTTATAAAGTTTTCAATGGCGGGGCTGAGCCCCGGAAGTGTAGTGGTTATGCGCGGGGCTGCGGCCCACTGGGATGGAGGTTCAATTCCAGTTCACAGGAGCGAAGGCTGGGTCTCCTACTCCCACCAGCAGTGGGCAGTGATGCCTAAAACACTAAAAAAATTATCAATGGCATCATCATTCATTTCCAAATCATTGATATGACTAGGGAACCTGAAGAAGCCAGGCTGATTTTTTTTCAATTTTCCAAGATAAAATTATTTTATCAATATGACTATTCTACTTTATTGGCTCTCTTGGGAAACTGAGAAATATGATGGATTATGACTCCCAAAACTTTGAAAACAGCAAGTAAGAGAGTTCTAAGAGACTAATTTTGATTGCATCATCATATCATCATTTACTCAGTTAATGCATTTACATGCTTTGTTTGCAATATCTCTATTTTATTTTCACAAAATTTCTGAAAGTAGTGGTGGTGATAAGCAATATTATATCCCATGTGCAGATCAGAATTATGCTTTAAGGTACATATTGGAGAATGATTGATTGACCTACTGAGAAATCATCTAATATTCTCCTTCCTAATCTTGCTTACTATATTTGATACACTCTTTTTTTTCACTTTCCTCTTTCTCTATCTTTATCTTTACATCTACTTTGTTTCCTTTTGAGTTACCTTTTTCCTTGCTGTGGCATGCCAGCTTTCCAGCTTGTATATAATTTACATACATATGTGTGTGGTTATATATTTTGGCTGCTACTTTCTTATTTTGAGATTTAGCTTTCCCTATCTTTAATTTTCTTGTGCCACCTTATTGAAGAGAATAACCGTGTCCACACTCATCCTCTGGCAGCTGAACCTATTTGGCCAGGACTACTACTCCCTCTCATATCCGTTGACACAGATACAATATAACCACAGTGATTCAGAGAAAACAGCCAATTTCAATTCTTACCAAGAAACAAAGACACACAATAAAACAGAATGACTCGAATGAGCGAAAGACACACAGTGCTCCTAAACCATTCTGACAAAGAAAATGTGTTATAGCTACTGGATAAGAAAAATAAAGTTACTTAGGTATCTTCAATGTACTGAGAATGCTTGAGAAAGCAGCAGACACAAACAAGGAAAGCACAGAAAAAGCTTTAGAGGAATTCAGAAAAAACATGACATGAACAAACTGACAAAATTAATGAAAATGGAAACTTTACAAAAACAGCAAATAGAAACCCATAAGATTAATACTAAGATATCAAAAACGGACAATATAGGAAAAGAGCTAAAGAGTACAATTGAGTCTATGGAAGACTAGCTTAGTGAGTTTGAATATAAATAACTCAAAATTAATCTGCTACAGGAACAATGAAATTTTAAAAAGAACAAAAAAAAGGGGGGGGGGGAGAAAGCAAAGAACTCCTAAACATGATATAGGACACCATTAAAAGGAATGTTATTTGAAATTGGAACTCCAGAATAGGTAGAAACCGAAAAAAGCACACAGAAAACTTCCCTTATATCATGAAAGATAAGAAAGAAAAATCATTCAGAGAGCTGTCTGAGGCCCAAAGAAGATAGACCCCCAAAGGAAAACTACTATGACTGTGATGTATTATAAACAAAATTTCCCAAACCACAGATAAGTAAAGAATTCTGAGAATACCTTGGGAAAAATAAAAAGTTTCCTACAAAGGAGAATAAAAATGATGAAGCTCTGATTTTTCAGCAGAAATTATGTTGGCAAGAAGCCTGTGGGATGCCTTATATAAATCTCTGAATGAAAAAGAAACAGCTAATCAGGAATTCTGTCATTCTAATTCTATTCTTTAAACTACCAGAAGATAATAAAGGGGGGGGAGGGAGCTGGGGAAATCTGGCACAGAACAGGAAGAAAATACAACTTTATAAATAGTAAAAATGCTATAAGAATAAAAAAGAAGAAAACATCGTAAACAGTGGATAATTTCTCTGAAGTTGATAGCCTCTTCCTTCTTATAGTCAGTTTTTATTCTCTACTGAAACCTGTTCACTTTTTCAAGCTTTCTCGTATTTAAAATAAGAGTGACATAACTTCCAGCATCACAGCAACTCATAGGCTACCACAGTACAACAAGGTGGCAGAAAAGAAGTGACAGTGAGTGGTGCTCCCGCCCCCCGCCCCTCTCCACCCCCCAACATGCAATCACTGCTCCATCTAAAGTGAAATTCCCCCTTCATGGATTGGGTACTGGTAAACCACATGGAGACTGGAGGTGCCTGAAGTCTGCCTCCTCAGATCAACAGAATACATAGCGCCAGAACAAAGCTCACCCCTAGCCAGCACTGGGCAGGCAAGAATGTCTTCAATAATCAGTCACTCTCTATCAGTGGCCTTCTGAGCTCAAAAGAGTTTCCTTCAGTAACTAACACCCTGATATCAACTACCTTCTAAGCCAGCAGGAATTACTTTGGGACCAGATGGCCAATCTAGGATACCATCTAGGGCAATAAGAACTTCATCTAGGACTAGATATTCAAGTCCTCCATCTTCCCTTCCACTGCTGGAGCTCATTGACTGGCAGAGGGCACTGACTTATAAGGGATGCTCAAATCCCCCATAATTTTCTCCTCTCTGAGTATTGCCACAGCCACAAAAACCTCCATTCTGGTTTTCTCTTTGACTAGTTTGCTGTTATATTATTTTTCACTATATAAACTTATCTATATGTATATATTAATCATGTTCTAGTTTTGCTTCTCTAGAGGACTCTGCCTAAAACATGATCTGAACTTGAAATACATGAAGTTGAATTTAGGAAGATTAGAAGTCATTACAAATGAAATGGAACACATTAGGGTAGATATTCCAGGAATTATTGAACTGAAATAGACTGGTATACACTATTTTGAATCAGAAAAACACATGATTTATTATGCTAGAAATGGGAAAATCAAGAGGTATGTTTTTTTTTACTTATCCTCAAAAAGAATATTTCAAGATATGCCTGGAATGATAATGCCATATGTGATAGGATAATCTTTATAATTATACAAAAATCCAATCAATACAGCTATTATTAAAACTAACAACAACCACTAAAGTTATTGATGTAGAAACTGAAGAATTCTACTAATTTCTTCCAGTCTGAAATTAGTAAAACATACAAGTTAGATACATTGATAATTATTAGTATTTAGAAAGCAAATATTGGAAATAAAGAGGAAGGAACAACAGTTGGAAAAATGATTTTAGTGCTAGAAACAAAGCTAGAAATTGCATGATAGAATTTTGTAAAACCAACTACTTGTTCATAGTAAATACCTTTTTCACCAAATAAAAAGTGACTATCCATGTGAACTTTTCCGGATGGAATACACAGAAATCAAATTGACTACATCTGTGGGAAGATGGATAAGCTCAATATCAGCAGATGAAATGAGACCACCAGTTGGTCACATGTCAGATCAGCTTAAAGTTGCATAAAATGAAATTGAGTAGACTTTGAATACCTCTCATGTAGCTTTGAATACATCTCATTCTGATTCTGTGCACATCTCAAGTAGATTTGATGAATTAAACATTAATGACAGGAGACCTAATGAGCTGTGAGAAGACATCAAGAACACTACACATGAAGAAAGCAAAAGATAGCAAAAAAAAAAAAAGACCAATGTGGCTATCAGGAGAGATTGGATTGGAATTTGCTCTTAAATGTAGAGGAGGGAAGGCAAATGGAAGTAGTAATGAAGTCAAAGAGCTGAGCAGAAAATTTCAAGACGACAAACTAAAATATTCTAATGAAATATGCAAAGACCTAGAGTGAGAAAACCAAACAGGAAGAGTTTCCTTAGCATGACTTAAAATGAAAGTAATAAAGAAAAAATACTTAGAGTAGAAACACTGAAAGATTGTATGGGCACTTATAAAATGATGCAGGAAGCCTCAAAAGAAGATAGAAAGAATAAACAGAATCACTGTACCAAAAAGAACTTGTTGACATTCAACCATTTCAAGAACAATGAGGCTGAAGAAGTTCTTGCTGTATTGAAAACCTTAGCTGCAAAGAAACCTTCAGGATTCGATGCACTGCCAATTTAAATATTTCATCAAACTAATGAAACATTGAAAACACCCATTAGTTAGTCTATGCTGGGATATTTGGAAGACGGATACTTGGCCAACTGACAAGAAGCGATTCATATTTATACCCATTGCAAACAAAGATGACCCAAGAGAATGCTCAAATTACAGAACAAAATCATTAATACAAAATGCAAGTAAAATTTTGATGAACATCATCCAACAACAGTTGCAGAAGTACAAGGATGGGGATCAGCCAGATGTTCAAGTCAGATTCAGTCAAAGATATAAAACAAAGGATATGATTGCTGATGTTAGATGAATCTTGACTGAAAGCAGAAAATACCTGAAAGATGTTTACTTATGTTTCATTGATTATGCAAAAGCATTTGATTTGTGGATCGTAACAAACTATGGATGATAGATTTGTGAAGATTGAGAATTTCAGAATATTCAATGTTTTCATGCTGAACCTGTACACAGATCAAGAGGCAATTGTGCAAACAGAATAAGGAAAGACTATATGGTATAAAATCAAGAAAGATGTGTGTCAGGATCATATCTTCCTATTATACTTATTCCATCAGAGTTGGATGGATATTATGAAGAAGAATACAGCATCAGGATTGCACGAGAGCACTTAACAGCCTGAAATATGTTGATGACAAAACCTTGTGACTGAAAGTGAAGAGGATATGAAGCACTTATTGATGAACATTAAGGGTCTCAGCCTTCGGTATGGATTACCACATGGTGTAAAGAAAAAAATCCTTACTACTGGGCCAATAGGTAGCATCATTGATAAATTGAGAAAAGACAGAAATTGTCAAGAATTTCATCTTGCTTATATCCACAATCAAGGCTCACGAAAGCAACTGTCAGAAGATCAAATGACACATTTCAGGAGGCAAATTTGTTGCATGAGACCTCTTGAAAATGTTGAAAAGCAAGGGAGTTAACTTGAGGACTAAAGTGTGCCTGACCCGAGCCATGGTATTATTCTTCATTGCTTCAGATGAATGTGAAAGTTGGACATTGAGTAAGGAAGACTGAAAAAAAAATCTGTGCATTTGAATTGCGACATTGGTAGAAGAATCTTGAAACTGCCACGGACTGCCAGAAGAACAAACAAATCTCTCTTGGAAGAAGTGCAGTGGACATACTCCTTAGCAGCAAGGACGGAGAGACTTTGTCTCACGTACTTTGGGCTTGAGATCAGGAAAGACAAGCCCTTGGAAAAGGACATCATATTTGGCAAAGTTAAAGGACCACAAGAAGAGCAAAACTCCCAACAAGATGGACGGACACAGGGACTGAAGAGATGGGCACAAACTTAAGAACGATGATGAGGATGGTACAGGTCGAATGGTATTTTGTTCTATTATTCATAGGATTCCTGTGTTAGTCCAGGTAGACTAGACACCCATATGGATATAAGGGTAAGGTTTATATACAAGAGGAATGGGACATTGAAAAAGCATCCCAACCCAGTCCAGTCCAAAGTCATAAGTCCAATATATTATCCCATATACCCAAATACCAGTCTATAAAGTCTCCTTCTGACTCACGAAGTCACGGGTCAGTGGGTGCAGAGTCCTGGCACTTGCAGGGGCTTCCCCATGACTCCTCGCTTCCAGGGCTCAGAGTTCATCAACAGCATCCAGTGGTGGCAGAAGCAACTCAGCGCTGGCAGAGGTCTCCATGTGGCTTCTCCAGCTTCAGAGGTCTGGTTTCATCAGGGTAAGGCCGTGTGGCTTCTCCTGTCTTGTCTGTAGTTCGTTGTCTTGGAGACTAACTCCCAACACCTGGGAAGGTGGCCTTTCATTTCCATGAGGGAAATATTGCGAGAGTTCCCAGAAGTCTCAGAGAAAGCTGTGCCCAAATAGAGGCCTCATTGGCTACTCAATGGCTACCTCCAGATTAACAGGCTAGACTCCATCCCTACATCTCAATCATGAAATTGACATCTCGAATACATGACCGCCACAGTCCCTGTGAATCAGAATTGGCCAGTGGGTACCTAACAACAACAACAACAACAACAACAACAACAAAGCAGCAACAACAAATCACTGGGTGGATTTGAGTGGGCACTGGCCATGCAGGTGAGTAAGGGGAACAAGGACTATTATACCTTCATAATCACCAGTCACCAGGTAGTTGTTTGTGCTATCAGGTAGCTGACCTCTTCAAATCCTGCTTGCAAAAGTTCAAGAACACTGCAAAGTGTCAGATTAACTAGAACTTCACCCTATCCATTCCCTGTTTTCTTTTGTTCAGTTTCTTCAGCTAGTGGGTATTCGAACAGTTTATCTATCCTTCCTTCTGAAGTTTAGGGTTCAGGCATTCTGATTCATGTGCCTGTTATCCTCCATATTACTGGATGTACATCAGGTTCTTTCAAGTTCATTTTTTATTGGAAGTCACACTGAGACTTGACAATAGTCATAGCAACATGCAGACCTTCACTGACATACACTTGCCTGTGTTTGAGGTTCACTGGTCTCTGTCATGGCAGGTGAGATGTCTATCATTGAATGATCACTGCCCCATGTTCTTTATGTTAGTAGCGAGGCAGCTTCAGTGTGCATAGAAAACATTTGGAGGACTTGTTAAAAGTGAAGACTTCTGTGATCAACCCCAGAATGCTTTCCTGTTCTCATTTCAGTGTCCAGTTAAGTGATGCCAAGAGAGATGGCTCACCTTGCTCAGTGAGGCAGCAATAATGCTATGCATAAGAATTAAGTATCACTCATATGAATAAGAAAGGTTCTATACTATTGAAGGACTGAAATAATTAGTGTGATCACAAAAATTAAACTGTTTAAGTCCTTTTTGCACCAAGGGAATTTTTTCCCCTGCTAGACCTTCATTTAAATGATGCCATCATGATTTCCCATTGTTATTACTAATGCATGTATACTGTATCACCATCTGCTTTTTATAGTTTTAATGTTAGCACTAGATTGTTTGTGTATTATATATGCTGACAGTTCTATTATGGTGTTTTTTAAAAAACACTCTTTGTGATTTACATCTTTTTCTGATGGTTTTCTTATTGAATATTATATAAATAATTCAAACATGTTGAGAATTCTTATTCAAACCTAGCTGTTACTATAGCAGATGGATAATAGCAAATAGAAATTTTACAGTTATACATTCAACTTTCTTCTCCAATAAATTATATGGTTACTTCACTACCTGAAATCCAGACCAGACTCATTCTAAAGGAATTGTCTGCAAATGTTGGGGGATGAAGTATTGTTTTCCAGTCATGACTCACACAGATTGGAAGATGACAGGATGAGAAATTTGAGATTAAATGTGGTTTTAGATGCTACTCATTTAAAACTACTTGGAAAAAGGCTTTATCTGTTCACTAGAACTGATTTTCTCATCATCAAGGAAACAATCTGCTTACTGAGTTAAAAAAACCCCCAACATATGTAGTTCTGAAGAATGCTACATATAAGGTCCTGATAGGAGGACCCAAGAGAAGGGATAGAAGTTGGAGAAACTGAAGTTTTAATTGAGGTAAGTTTTGGGGAGTGGTTGAGGTACAAGGACTGGTGATAGAAAAAACAGCAATATTCAAGCATGTGGAGAAATTTAGGAAATGAGACAGGTTAAAAAACAAACAATGTCTACCAATCTAAAAGAAAAAGCCAATTTTTTAAAAGTGTAATCTCCTTTCGATGAAAGTTAGGGTGTTTTAAAACATTATGTGTTTTTTGCCCATTGGCAGATTTGGTCAGAGAGTCAATCGAGAGCACAGAGTTCTTGTGGAAATTTCTAGGGATTGTCTTTAGTGATGGGGGGTGGGGGGGTCTGCAATCCCCTGAGCTGGGAGTGAACACATGTCATGTTCAAGAACACTTGTGCAAACACTCAAAACTACACCTTAGTTAGATAATGCACAGGTTTTTGGTGGCTTATTTTCAGTTGTCCATGGAGGCCATTAGCCACCCTTTTCATATCTTCCTCTTCTCTTGACTTTTTTTTCTTTGTCGCTCCAGATCAATAGAGACCAATTGGCTGATTACTTACAAGCTTCCATTTAGGGTAAGTGGAGACTGAATAAACTCCCTAAACATGTTATTAGGCCACTTGCTTTAGATAGCTCATGAACTCATGACCCCAAACCTCGAAGCCAAGGAATTTCATAGATGTATAGCTTATTGGCAGCCATTGCAACAACCAGCTATGCAGCCTTATCCTTAATGTAAATTTCCCAGAACCAGTAACTAACTCACCATCTCCTCTTTCTCACCCTTGCTAAGAAAATGGATATATCTTGGTATCTTGGTATCTATATACTTGCCTCTTCTCATATTTTATTTACCACAATTTTATGAAAACAATATTCATCTTCTGTTTGTTTTCCACCTGCTTCATCTACTTATGAGATATTTCTATAATTAAAACAATGTTAACTTGTTTTCTTTCTTAAAATTTTTTAAAAAATTACTTGCAGAAATTATCATAGTGAGTGTATAGAAATTCTTTTCCTGGGAAAAGCGGAAGTGAGGACAGGGAAAAGAGGAAAGGTGGGTTGCTAAGGAGGCAAGAAAGAAGGGTGGGGATGGGGAGAGGTCCACATAGATGGGGGGTTTAATAGGATATTGTTGTTGATTTCCTTTTTGGAAATGGGCAGTGTAAATACATATAATATCAGAAAACATGCATAAAGTTCAACAAACAGACTTTCAACTATTTACAGGCTTTTCTTTTTTTTGTCATTGCTTTTTTTGTTGTTATGTTGTTTTCTTTTGTGGCTTTGTTTTGCTCTGTCTTGTTTTTGTGCATATTATTATCTCTGCAGGTCTATCTAGATAACATAGGGTGGATAAACAATCTGAAGGAGAAAACAACAGGACCAAGGGCTCCACGGGACAGGGAGAGGGAGAGGTGGGGGAAAGGAAGTAGTGTAGATAAATCCGGGGATATGAAAACACCAAGTGATCTAAAATCAGTGGCAAGGAGGATATAGGAGGACTGGGAGGGCTTGATCAAGGGGAATGTAACGGAGAAGAAATACTGAAACCCATATGAAGGCTGAGCATGATAGTGAGACAAGAGGAAAGTAAAAGGAAACAGAGGAAAGAACTAGGAGGCAAAGGGCAGTTATAGAGGTCTAAAAACATACACTAACATATTTAAATATATTTATATATTATAATGGAAAAACAGATATCTGTACATATATTTATAGTTTTAGTATTAGGTCACAGATGGACTTAGACCCTCCACTCAAGTACTACTTCAATGCAAGAACACTTTGTTCTACTAAACTGGCAGTCCATGATGCTCACCTTCCTGACACAATTGCTGAAGACAAATGGGTGCATAAGCAAATGTGGTGAAGAAAGCTGATGGTGACCGACGGTCAAAAGATATAGTGTCTGGGGTCTTAAAGGCTTGAAGGCAAAAAAGTGGCCATGTAGTTCAGAAGTAACAAAGTCCACATGGAAGGAGGACACTAGCCTGTGTAATCATGAGGTATTGAAGGGATCAGGCATCAAGGAACAAAAAAATCTTATCATTGTGAATGAGGGGTAGTGCAGATTAGGGGCCCAAAGCCAGTCTGTAGGAAACAGGACATCCCCTTACAGAAGTATCATGGGGAGGAGATAAGCCAGTCATGGTACAGTGTTAGCAATGATGAAACATACAACTTTCCTCTAGTTCCTTAATGCTTTCCCCTCCCCCCTCCCTACCATGATCCCAATTCTACCTCATAAATCTGACTAGATCAGAGGATGTACACTGGTACAGGAGAGGACTAGAAACACAGGGAATCCAGGACAATGAACCCTTCAGGACCAGTGGTGAAAGTGGCAATACCGGGAGGGTGGAGGAAAGGTGGGGTAGAAATGGGTAGCTGATTACAAGAATCTACATATAATCTCCTCCCTGGGGCATGGACAATAGGAAAATGAGTGAAGGAAGATGTTGGGCAGCGTAAAATATGAAAAAAATCACAATAATTTATAAATTATGAAGGATTAATGAGCGAGGAGGTGGTGAGGAGGGAGGGGAAAAATGAGAAGCTGATACCAAGGGCTCAAGTGGAAAGCAAATGTTTTCAGAATGATGATGGCAA
The DNA here is from genome assembly GCA_004026705.1 of Nesogale talazaci. Taxonomy (NCBI): domain Eukaryota; kingdom Metazoa; phylum Chordata; class Mammalia; order Afrosoricida; family Tenrecidae; genus Nesogale; species Nesogale talazaci. The sequence continues at coordinate 48,463 of PVJH01003140.1, forward strand.
GAAACGTGCAAATGTGTTTGACACAATGGGTGTAGGTATGGATTATAATAAAAGTTGCATGAACTTCCCATAAAATGATTTCACAAAAAGAAAAAAAAATCCTTCCAAATCCCTTATCCTTTAAACCTAAATAGTTGTCTGAATGGCTTAAAAAAATGAGGATGAAAGGAAAAGGAAATTATTGTCCTAAGGAAGGGGCACAAAAAATAGAAGGCACATGCCATTTGATTAAAATTATGGTGAGATGATACAGTCTTTGTGTGAGTGGCATTTTGTGAGTGACCTGTTTCACTAAACACCATGTCTTCAAGCTCCGTTCATATTGTAGCGTGTCTTTTGGTGCCATTTCTTTCTTTCTTTTTTTTCTTGAAAGTTTTTTTTTTTTAAAATTTTGTGGGCATCACTGCCTCTGGTGGTCGTGGGCGCTACCCAGTGCTGCTCCTGAGAGCCGCCGCTGGATTTGAACCGCGAAGCCCGCGGGCCGCAGTTCCGCACTTAACCACTTACGCCACCGGGGCTCAGCGCTTGGTGCCATTTCTTTGATAGACTAAGTAGTATTCCATTCCACATATGTGCCACATTTTATCCATTCAACCATAACAGTATAAAGAAAGGACAAGGGTGGCATATATGACTTCTTCAGCTATATAAATTGAAAGGAAAATTACCATTTTCTACATCAGGTAGTGGAGGTCATGCCCAATGAGGCTGAATTCAGACAATTGTTCACTCTCCAACTATCTCTCTCAAGGCACTCTCTCCTTCTCATTTGTGTTTTATAATTCAAAAGTAGCCACCCAGAATTCAGAAAGTACTCATAATAATGGGATTTATGAAGTAAATTAGCAGATTAGATTACACATGCTTAGATTACAAATGCAATTACCCAGACAGGATAGCCCTGCTCTGCTGTGCCTCCATACAGACCTCACTCTGGTTTATGGCCTCTCAGCTACTTGACCCATTGAGCTCTTGCCTGTTCATGTAAAGACACAAAGTTTTAAGGGCTGTCAATACATGCCCAAAGGACACAGTACCCATCACAGGTTTCAGGCTGATGAGGCTCCACTCTAGCACCATGGATGAGCAAATCTAGCTCCTCCAATTACATGCCTGGTGTCACACCACTCCACAAGCAAGTCTCCAGCTTGAAAATATTCAGCTTTACTTGCACTGATCTGCTTTATGCCCTGGCACTTGGCTCTGCTCCTGCTGCTCTGGTACCAAAGCTTCCTCCTGGATCAAGGATGCTCACTGTCAGGGAGCTCAGAGTCTAAAGGACATAATCCACTCCAGCTCTTCTCTCTTGTTTTAGGGAGAATCTCATTTCCTACTTCCGAGATGGCTCTTCTTATACACAGGAGAATGGCAATCACTACAAATGCCATCAAGAATCACACAGAACTAAATCCCAACATTCTCTTCCCCTAACTTCTCTTCCCCAGACCCATCAGCAAAAGGTCATTTGAAGAATGAGAGTAATGAAGATGATGGCTAGAAGAGCCATATTAAATAATCCATGGCATTGCAGATGGGAACTCAAACAATTTCCACCTTTTAGTCATGGTGAGCAGTGCTGCAACCAAATACTTTGAATGTGGAATTCACTGACTTTCAAAATCTATAGAAAACGAGCCAATGCCTCACCATCTGTGAATGCTGGCATTTTTTCATGTCTGTGAGGTTTTCTGGCAGTTTTTCTGGGGCTACATTCTGATAAATACGAATCAGCCATTCTCCACTGTCAGCATTTGATTTGGGATGCAATTTTGTTTTACATAATATTCAGACTGTTTATGGGACTTGAAAGTTTTTTAAGTTTTTAAAACCTTATTTCCAAGTTGTGTGCTCCTTTGCACATTTTGGTGGCTTATTTCTTGTTCTTGAGGGGGAATCAGGGATTTGGGGCTGCAACTAAAGTTAGATTTTGGAAGGGTGGTATAGATTAAGGTTCGGATTCTGGTTTTTGTTTTTTTTTTGCATCACTGCCTCTGGTGATCTTGGGCGCTACCTAGTGCCACTCCTGAGAGCCGCCGCTGGATTTGAATGGCCAAGCCCGCGGGCTACAGTTCTGCACTCAACCACTTCTGCCACCGGGGTTCAGCCCAAGGTTCAGATTCTGGATGACAGGAAAAAACCCTCTTTGCCTCTGATGCAGATAGTTGAATATAATGGCAATTTTATGAAAGTGAAAGAAACCAGAAGAGGAAAACTCATGAGCATAAGAGATTTTAGTTGACGGAATATGATAGGTGGTGATGCTTCTTTTAACTGGAAGTATTTTTTTCTAACATGAAAGCTTTTGCAAAGATTTGCCTTGATTTCAGAAAAATTTTGCAAAAAGAGTTTTAGAAAAGGTCTGACAAGAACCTGTGCATTGATCACACATATTCCAACTGTGCAGAGCGAGGGCACACAATGAGTTCCAAAGCTAAGACGAGTGGATATAACTGCACAAACACTTTCTTTAGGCAAGACAAATATGAGGTTTTTAAAAAAGGAAATGTATGTGTTTGCTCAAAGGTCTGTTTAGGAAATTCTAATGCTGCTCCCTGAGTTAGATGGTCTCTAGGTACACCAATCATGTATTCTCCAAAAATTTACCTTAAGGAACAGCTCCCAGTAGAACGTATAGCGTTTTTCTCTCCTTTATTAGAGCCAAATGTTCGATCTCAGTTTAATTTCACTTTCTGATTATTGTAAAGTTACAAATGAAATGGCAGAAGGCAGTCTGTTTATGGTTTTGTATCAGGGAGCAGAAGACAGGAAGTCATGTCTCTTATAAGTTGTGTCATCACCAGAAAGCAATTTGATATTACTGAGCCTCAGTTTGCCTATCTGCATAATGGCGATAATAAACCATTATATGCCCTCCAGATGTTTTGTGAAATTAACATGAGCTGTTGTGGATACAGCATGTAGATATGTTTGTTGAATGAATAATGATAATGGTGATGATGACATATCTGGGTGATTATATTTACACTGTAGACTGTTTCCAAGCTTGTGAAAGTCACAATCCTTTACATTCCTCAGTTTCTAAAGTCAAGATGACAGAGTCAGTATTTTCATAAAATAGTGAAAGCTGAAAATCTAAATTGTTTCTTACACATTTTTAATATTCAGGTTTCTGAGAATCTGGGATTTGGTCAGTGGTATACTTCATATTCCCAATGGTGTCATGGGTGAGGTATTGGGCTACTAACTATAAGGTTGGCAGTTTAAATCCACCATCTGAGAACAGTAAACCTGTCTGCTCTGTAAAGGATTATAGGCTCAGAAACCTGCATAAAATCAATATGAATCCCCAATAAAATGATTAATTTTTAAAAAGGGGGGGGAGGGGAAAGGGGAGTTTTTTTTTTTTTAAGAGGAGCTTGTATCAAGGGCTCAAGTGGAAAATATTGGGCAATGTATGTGGCAACATGTGTGCAAATGTGCTTGATACAAATGATGTACTGAATGTTGTAGTAGCTGTAAGAGCCCCCAATAAAATTAAAAAAAAAATATATATATATAAATCAATATGAGTGGGAATTGACACGATGGCAATATTTTTGGTTTGGTTTTGTGCGTTATCTAGAGGAGCCTTGGTGGCAAGTGATTAGTGTTTAGCTAATTACTCACTGAAAGATCACCAACATCAGTGGTTTAAGCCCATTCGCTGCCCCATGCAGCAAGATGCTGCAAGCGGCTTCTCTCAGGTCATAGACATGGAAAGCATGTGGGACAATTCTTCCTTGTCATATCGGGCTCTGTGAGTTATCATCCATATGAAGGCAGTGGGATGTTTGGTTGCATATGATACATCAAAGGAACACAAGAGTTCAGTGCTTGGCTGCTGAATGGTGGTAGGGGGGAGGGGCTCAGGAACGGTCAGAGCTCACTGGTGGTTTTGTGGAATCAAAGGTCTGGTGAGCTGCCCTTTGAAGGATGATAGCTTGGGAAACCTCATGGGAAAGTTCCACTCTGTCCTATAAGCTCTCTATTAACTAGATTTGACCCAGTCACATACCACTACCACCACCATCATCACCTCCACCTCCTCATCCACCTCCACCTCCACCTCCACCTTCACATCTTCCTCCACCACCACCACCACCACCACCACCCTCACCTCTTCCTCCTCCACCACCACCACCACCACCATCACCTCCTCTTCCTCCACCACCACCACCACCACCATCACCACCTCCACCTCCACCTCCACCTCCACCTCCACCTCCACCACTGCCACCACCAACCACCTCCACCTCTACCACTGCCACCACCATCACCACCCCATCACCTCCTCCTCCACCACCACCACCACTCTCACCTCTTCTTCCTCCTCCACCACCACCACCACCACCACCATCATCACCTCCTCTTCCTCCACCACCACCACCTCCACCACCAGTGAGACAATATATCCCTCCCTTTGACAACATACCCTACACCAAAACAACATAGCCTACCTTTGGTTCCACTAAACCACTAGTAAGTTCTGACCGTCCTCCCTCATTCAGCAGCCATATACTCAACTCTTGTTTTCCTCATCTGTCATTGTCAGAAAGTGATAATGACATCATCCAAAGACTGAGGCAAATAACTATTTGTTTAAGGTATTAAAAATGGCTACTTAGCAGGCTCAATTTCAAGAGAAGTAAGTTGAAGAGGAGAAGAATTATCTTGGAAATCATCAGGTCCCCAAATTGCATTGGCTACTAGAGCAGTTCATTCCAAGTGTCAAACAATTGAGTTTCCTCTGTGTATTCAAAAAGTTCTTGTTACCTCCAGTTTTCTTGTTTTGAAGCGCTTGGTTAAACAACTTAGATCCTGTTTAAAATTCTAGTCAGAGGGCCCTGAGGGGCGGAGGTTATATTCCCCACTCCTGGGACTACATGTTCCAACTGTGTGCTTTTGCCCTGCCTGAATGAGTTCAAAAGTGGGGCCCAGATTTCCTAAGAAAATGAACTAAAACAGTGGTCTGGAAAGTGACTGAGGTACATTTGGCAAATGAAGATTAGGATATATATTTGCCATCCATCTGCCTAGCATGTCTCAAGAATTAGCTCTCAAATCTGTCCGAAGAAAGGGATTATACCCTGGGAGGGTGCTTAGTTACACAAATTCATTGCAACCGAGACACAGATGCTTTGCACTGAAATTCATTGACCTTCCAAAAATATTTTCATCCAGATTCACTGTTTCTTTCTAACAACAGGGAAAGTATTTGCTTTTCACATATTTGCAAATAGTATCCGACCTACTTCGGGCAATTATTCTTTTTCCTCTTTCAAGTCAAGAAATACACTTTTCATAATTATATGGCGTTTAGTGTGATCCATATCTTGGAAGCCTTTCCTCTGAGATAATGACAAATGCGTAGATTAATAGTTTATAACCTTTTGTGACAGATATAAATTTCTAGACAGCATAAACCATTTGCATAGCACTGCTAATCTGAAGGCTAGCTGTTTTAACCCACCAAGCAGTGCCATGCAGAAAGGCCATGGCAATCTTCTATTGTAAGGATACCAGCCAAAGAAGCTCCATGGAGCAGCATGACTCTGTAACACATGGACTTGTCTCTTTTTCTCTCCATGTGGACTTGTTTGGGGTCAAGACCGATGTTGAAAATTCATACTTCCCCCCTCAAAGCCAAGTTGAGATCAACACCCCCTCCTGAAATTCTTTAAAGCCCCTGTTCTCTGACTCATCATTTTTCCAGGACTTAAAACTATGGAAATGTTTGTCCATGCTCTTTCTTCTCCACTTATACTCAGTGTCCTGACGCTGTTGAGATATGAGGGGTGTCCCCTGCCCCCAAAATGGAATTTTTTCAAAGCTATGCATTTGAATTTTTAAAAAACAAACAACCTTCATTTTCAAAGTACCCTCCATTTCACTTAATACATTTGTCAAAACTGCCATTCCATCTTGGAAACAGTTTTCAAGCTCATCTGTTTGGATGGCTGACAGCACCTCTCTCATTTTTTTTCCTCGCCTCCTTGTCAAATTGTTGTCCCTTCTTGTCACTTCCTTTGCAGAAACAAAAAGAAGTTGCATGGAGTGAAGTCAGGTGAGTACAGTGTATGGGGCAACAGAGGCATGCTGTTATTTGCTCAAAACTGCCACACTGAGATAGCTGCCTATACAGCTGCCTTGTTGTCATGGAAGAAATAGTCCTGTCTGCCACAAGTCAGGCTGTTTGTATTGCATCATGTTATGCAATCTTTTCAGAATCTCTCTTTTTTCCCAATCATTTTATTAGGGGCTCATACATCGTTTTTCACAATATGTAAATAAGCATACTCGTCAAGCACCCTCACATGTCCACTTCTATTATTGTTCTCCAATCGTCCACCTTTTCCCTTAAGGCCCTAGTATCGGTTTTTCCGTTCCTTCCCCTCTTCCCCTTGCCTCTCCTCCCCTCCAACCCTCAATACTTTATACATTTTTATTGTTCTGTCATATCGTACACTGCCCGACCTCTCTCCCAAACCACTCCTTTGATGCCCGTCCTTCAAATAAGAGCTTGTGTATATATCCTTGCTGTTGGTTCCCCCCCACCTTCTGTCCACTCTTCCAGTATCTCCAATCTAACCATTGGCCCGAAGGGGCCCATCCATCCTGGTTTCCCCATATATCCAGCTCCCCTCTATGCCAGCGTGACTTCTCCAGTCCATCTGGATTTGCAAGGAAAGCTTGACTAATAGTCTGACTTGATGGAATGAACTCCAAATGAACTATCCTCCTCACATAAAACAAACAAACAAACAAACCACAGAAACCAAGTTAGCATCGTTTTGATATTTGGTTTCACTTGATGACCTGTTTTGAGTTGAGGTGATGATGAGCTTTTCCATGGGCTTGATTGATATTTGCTTTTGGGGTCATAAGTATGGCACCATGTCTTGTCACTAGTAAACATGTTAGGAAAAAAGTCTGGATTGCTTTGGAGTTCTTCTTTTTAAGCACCACATGTTCCCAGGCAAAGCTTTTTGGTGGTCAGTCGGGACCTGAGGCACAAATTTCAAAGCAACTCTTCTCATGCCCAAATCTTCTGTTAAAATTTATTGAACTGAGCTCTAAGATAGTACAGAGAACTCCCCATCAAAGGTCTCTTATCAATCCTTGAGTACAAGCACACAGATTTGTTGACATTTTCAGCTGCTCAGGAAGGTGACAGATGTCCAGAATGAGGTTTGTCATTGATGGACATTTCGCCTATTTCGAAATGAGAAAACCACTCGTACACGTGAGTTTTCCCATAGCGCTGTCCTTGTAGCCTGTGTTCAACATCACACTGTGTTTCTGTGGCATTTTTCCCAAGCAGGAAACAAATTTTCACAGCACGATGCTGTTGCCTTAAATTAGCCATCCCAGAAATTACTTTTATGTAAAAATCCACTGTGACCAGAGAGGACTTCCCCAGGCAACGCCATGGGGTGCACTAACTCAGAGCAAATTGCACTTTCATCATCTAATTTTGAATAGATCAACAATATTACTGAAGACCTTGTTAGTGAGAATATGTTTTCTACACGTTATTTGTTATCCATTCCCTGCCAAGATAACAATGATAAGAACAGCAACAATGAAGTTAAAGATTGATTAAATAAGCTCTTGGTAAATACAATAAAAGAAGGCAATTATATAATGAATATTTGTATATAGAAGGGTTTGCAGAGGGCAAACACCTCGAGTTCCTTGTTAAGCAAGCACTGAGAGATTTTCGTGTTTGAAAATATATTTTAATTATATTAATATTATTATTTATTGGGAGTTAATATATCACATCATTTCATAGTTCAATCACATCAAGCAGAATTGTACATTGCTACCACGATCAGTATCCAATTTCTTTTTCTTCCCGGACTCTGAGAGATTTTCTTATTTCTTGCAAGAAGACATGTCCTCTTGGGTTACTATAGCAGGCAATGCATGGGCCCTCAGGATTACCACATTCACCCAGTTATTGTGAGGAAAGTGACAAAGATAGTCCCTTATCTCACCAAATGGCTTCAAAACATCTTCACTACAGAGGTACAGTCTACATTTATGGGGAATTTTTGACTCATATGTTTGGGCTCACATTTTTGTGCTCATCCCTGAGTGGCACAAAAAGGTTTTTGGCTTAATTATAACCTAAATCTTGGCCATTTGAGTTTGCCATGTGGTGCAGCAAAAGAAAGGCTTGGAGATCTGATTCCTTAACAAGTTTGGTCAAGAAACTCTAGGGATCCATGCTGCTCTATTACATATGGTGTCTCACAAATAGACAGAAGTAAATAGGTGTGATTTCTTGCTTTTTATATGATTTAGTAATAACTAGAATTACTTCAAGGAGAAAATGGATATTTCTGTGGGTGAATTGCTTTGTGCATGGAGGCTTTTTTTTATCTTCTCCTCTGTGAGGTGTGGCAGTCACCTAATCTGGTGTCAATTTGAGGATTAAGAATGTAGGGGTGGAGTCTGGCCTGTCAATCTGGAGACAACCAATGAGACCTCTGTGTGGGCATGATTTTGGGGGGATTCTGGGAAATGTCATAATTCTTGTCTCTCTCATTTCATTTTCTTGGAGGCTTTCTTTCTTTCTTTCTTTCCTTCTTTCTCTCTTTGTGCTTTCACTGCTTGGAGTCTTTCTACTGACAACATTTGCTGCCTGAGAGACTTGATTGATATGGCTAGCTAGCTCTATGTGAGACACTCCTGAGAGAAGCCACACAGACCTACCCTGATGCAGCAAGAAACCTGGACCTTCAGAAGCCTCCTGGGGAGTCCTGCCAGTGCTGACATGCTCACAACACCACTGGATCCAAAGACTTTCTACCCACTGGCTTGTGATTGTCCAGCACTTGGCTTCATTGCATGCGTTTTGTGAGGCTGAAGGCCTTTATAGATTGTTGTCAGACATATGGGTTAATATTGGACTGTGGACTTGATCTGATGGGATGTTTTCTTAATGTATAATTACCCTTTATATAGAACTCTCTCTTAAATACATATACACGCTTATGAATTTGTTTCTCTGGTCTACTCAGACTAACACAGCTAGGAAACATTAGTGAGCACATAGTTGTGGTAAGTAGCACAGGAGTAGGCATATCTGATTTCTCTGGCTTCCCTATTGCAATGAGGCAAGAATCAGACCTGCCTTCATGACGTCTTTCTTCATTCTGACACCAACCATCTTTCCCTGGCCACTCTACATGTGTGCAGGGTTCAATAATTTATAGCCATGGCCACACAGAGCTCACAGACAATATTCATAGTTAAGAGGGCTTACTAGGGAAGAATGAGTTCCCCAAGTCAGAATCAGCAAAGGTTAGAATATAGCCATCGGTGTCCTCAGTTAGCAACCAGCTTTCTCTCTCTTGTTCTCAGCTTCTCAGTCCCCTGATAGCCAAAGTCTGGCTCTGATTCTCCGTCTCTCGGCCATAGGCTCTCTTTGCCTTTACTCCCATGAGCCAGGATATTAGCCTGATCATCACTCTGTCCCACAGTTAGGCCCCAGGTTAGATGAGGAGAGGCTAACCCGTAGTCTTGGTGCTGCTCTACCAAGTCTTTATGCCAGTCTCTGAAGCTTCTGATCTTGGGGAACTTGGTACTTCAGACAGAGATCTTGAATGTGCTTCTCCAAGATCCTCAGGGGTTTTGGTTTTTGCTACTACTCATCCTTGTAGCCAGGGGGATGGTAACAAAAACTGACCAATCCCCTCTGTCAGTATTACATACATACATGCACCCTGTTTGCATAGGCCCACCCAATCATGTGGTGGGATTATGGAATCATATTATGATCTTTCACTCCACCACAGTACTAACTTCCATGAGTATGAGTCCTTCTAAGACATTTTGCTACCTACCCTGACTGTACCAGACACAATTGGTGAACATTATCTTATTTATTTGCAAACAAGAGTATGAGATAAGCTTATTATAGCCTTCATTTTATAAAGAAACACATTGGGGCTTAGAGATTAACTTTGCTTAAAATCATCATATGATTATCTGGTGGCAACAAATCTGACCCAAGTTCATGTTAACAAGCAACATCAAATAGCACATTTGCTCTAACATAAGCCACGTCACCTGAGAGTAATAAGATACTTAAAAAAATCATCTACTTGAGGTCAGATGAGAAGAGCTCCTCTGTTGCTCCAGATGCAGCTAATTCAATTCCCGTGTTTTACATCCGAAGAGGTTCATCTATTGAGTTGCCATTTATGTTGCTGAAAATAGTATTTGTAATGGAGACATTCTAGGCCTTGCAAAACTCTATCATGCAATCTCCAGCTTCATTTACATCATCAAGGCTGTGTTTTCCAATTACTCTTTCTACCTCATTTTCAGTTTGAATTTCAGTCACCAATGGTCACAATTTTTTGATCAATTTGAAACTAAAGAAGTTAATAGGAAACTTTGATTTTTATAAACACTAGCTTTAGGGATTGGTACATAAATTTGAATAATAGTTGTGCTAACTAGATTTCCTTGTATATCCATAGTGATTGGCACGTCACAGACAATGTTGTTCTTCAAGATAGATCTTGAAATGTTCTTTTTGATGATGAATGTGACGCTGTTCATCTTGAGTTTGTTATTCACAACATAGTGAGCCACGTGATAGTCTGATACAAAATGGACAACACTAGTTCATGTCAGCTCACTAATACCCATGATCACAATCAATTTTATTTTTGATGACTGGTTCTCAATTTTCCTAGATTTCCTACTTTGTATATTTTAGCCCAATTATTAATTGATGCTTGCAGCTGTTTCTTATCATTTTGAGTCATGCCTAATCAGTAAATGAACATACAGTAAACTTTACTCTATCCAGGACACTATGGTTAAATACATTACCTGAGTTTTATTTGGAGTGATTCAATCTGAAGGGATCATCTTTTGGTATTATATTTGAATTTTTTGTTGCTGTTATTTATAAGGTTTTTAATGGCTAATCTAACATAATTAGATCACTTACTTCTCTTCCTGGACTACTTTTAGTTTAGAAGAGCCACTGAAACCTTGGGTGACTCTGACCATGTTGGTATGTAAAAGACCGGTGCCATAGCTTAAATCCTAACAATAATAAGCAAGCTATGACAGTATTAGAAATTGACAGATGATGGGCAGGGAAAGACACTGAGATGAAATGAACTGATATTGGCCCCTTTGAATTGCACAATCATATTGTATACTATTCTAGGAATGACAATTTCAAGAGAAATGGTATCTGTGTTAGATAGGGTTCTCTAGAAAAACAAAACGAAAGCACTTATGATTATATATATCATACATATCCATATATGGATAAATATATACAGAATGAAGGAATATAATAGCTAATTATTCCACACAGCAGTACAGAGGGCTCAAATCAATTCAGTTCTGTAGAACAGTTAATATTCTGGAAGTCATTCAATTCACAAGGGCTGCTTGGTCCAACATCAAGGAAGCAGACAGCTAACTCTTCTGTAGAGAATTGCAGGCAGTCTAGCCACTGGCAGCAACAGCAGGGTGGGTCACCAACAGTCAGTCAACAAGATATGACAGTCCCAAATATACCCCAGCTGCATGGTGAAGCAGGTCTCAAAGAAGTTCAAGAACCTCAAGATCTAGCATTGCAATCCATGGGTTCAGTGTGCCACAGGTAGTGTAGTTCACAAGTTGAGACTGACAACTAGTTAAGACAGCCACACACTATTCCACTCACCAGCGAGCAAGAGAGAGACAGGTGCAGTTTGCTAAGCCACTTATCTCTTTGGCCTCCAATGAAAGTGCAACCTTATTAACCCCACATGTTCCTGTTGGCCAGGTTGGCATAATAAACCTACCTAGGACAGAATCACATTCATGTGGTACATTGAAACACAATGTTGTCAGTGTTAGGATAAATAATATCTACAATCATATCTATATCTAAGGTCAGTGTTGTAGGTGCCATCAAGTCAGCATGTCCCATAGTGGCCCTGTGCATAACAGAATGAGACACTGCCAGTCCTGCACCATCCTCACAATAGGTCTTGTGCCTGAACTTATGGATGCAGTTACTGTGTCAATCCATTTCACTGAGGGTCCATAAGGTTGATATGATGATTCCAACTTATACACCAATCACTAAATCCATTGTTGGAGAAATTGAAGAATCCTGCTCATTTACTTACTCTGAAACAGATTAAACATGCCATCAAGATGCATCGGTAATTACTAGTGATTAGATTTCAAATCTGGAAGCAAAGAGGAGCTATGGTAGTGGGAAAACATGACTTTGGTAATAGAGAAGCACTTGGAAATGGCATCATAAAAAGTTGAAATAGCAAGGACTTCATTGTAAATACCTTTGCCAGCACCATAAATGGTAACTAAATGCCTGAATCTCACAAAGTGGATGCACAGGAATCAAATGGGTTACATCTATGGGACCAGATGTTGAGACTGTCATTATTATCAGTAAAGATAAAATCAGTGTATGTCTATGGAACATGCAATCAATTGCTTATAAGTAAGTTACGATTGAAGATTAAGAAAATTATAGAAAATCCATGAAAGCCAAACTATTACCTTGAGTACAGACACCACACCCAGAATTTTGAGAAAACATTTGATTTATTGAACACTAATGGCATAAGACCCAAAGAACTGTGGCGTGTGCATAATAAGCCTATACATGAAGGTTATTCAAAAGATAGGAAAGAAAGAGAAGAACCCAAGTAAATGTTAGAAGAGACACTGAAACTGCTGTGAAATAGAGTAGCTAAAGTGAATGGACATAATGATGAAGTGACTAAGGGAACAGGACAGAACATTTCAAAAGGCAGCTCAAAAAAGACCAAGTACAGCAATACAATACAGGTGCAAACACCTGGCGTTAGAAAGCAGAAAGGAAAATACCTTTCTCATCTGTCAAGCAGAAAGAACTGAAGAAAATATTCAAACTATGTTAAAGAGTTCTGTGGGCAAAATACGAAATGACATAAGAAGCAACAAAGACAATAGAATGAACACACAGTATCACTGTAACTAAAAGAATTGGCTGATGTTTATTTATTTTCAAAAGCATCAAAGGATCAGGAAGAAGTCAACATTGCACTGCAGGATTTAGAGAAATGCCAGCCTCTAGGGATCTACATAATGCCAACTGAAATGTTTCAAAAAAATTGATGCAGCACTGGAAGGACTCACTAGTCTATTTCAAGAAATTTGGAAGAGAGCTACTTGGCTACCCAACTGGCAGAGATTCATATTTGTGTCCATTCCAAAGAAAAGTGATCAACTAGAACATGGAAATTATCAGAAAAAAAGATGAGTGACATTAGCAAGTTCAACTTTGCTGGGGAGAACTCAAAAGTTGCTACAGCAGTAAACCAACCTGGAGCTTCCAGGAAGTTAATACTTCAGAAGAGAGCATGAGGCAAAGGATATCACTATTGAAATCAAAAGAGTTTTTGCTGAATGCAGAGACTACCAGACATGTTTTTCATTTTACTTAATTGACTATACCATGGCAGTTGTACATATCATAACATTATGAAAAATGAGAATTCTGGACCAATCATGCTCACGCAGAACATGTATGTAGAACAGAAGACCGTTATTAGAATGAAACAAGGAGATACTGCATGGTTTTAAATCAGAAAATGAGTGTGCCACTGTTGTATTCTTTCACCATACTTATTTAATATGTATGCTAACTAAATAATCTGATAATCTGGATTATATTTAGAATATGTGGCATCAGGGACAAAAGGAGACTCATTAACAACCTCCAATATGGAGAGGACAGAACTTTGCTTGCTGCATGCAAAATGCTTACTCATGAAAATAAAAATTTTCCAATGTCCATTACAACTCCATGTAAAGAAAAAAAAATCTTCAAACCCAAATCAATAAACAGCATCATGATAAATGAAGAAAAGACTGGATTTTCTTTTTCTTGGACCCACAATCAATGCTCACGGACGCAGCAGTCAAGGAATCCAACAAAATATTGCATTGGGAAATCTACTTCACAAGACTTTAAAAAATATTAAAGAGCAAATATGCCACTTTGAGGACTAAAGTGAGTCTGACCCAAACTATGGTATTTTCAAGTGTTTCATACATGTTTATCATAGAGCAGGCAAAATGATGACCAGAGCAGAAAAGGAACGTTTGAATTATGGTGCTGGTGACAATATATTGAAGTTATCATGCATTGTCAGAAGAACAAGCAAATCTACCTGGGAAGAAATTCAGCCAGAATGCTCCTTTTAGGAGAAGATGGTGAGATTTCTTTGCAGGTCCTGTGGATATGTTATTAGGAGGGACCAGATCCTAGAAAGTGACATCAATCATGCTTGATGACGTAGATAGTCCATGCAAGAGTGGAAGAGGCTCAATGAGATGGCTTGTAAAGTGACTCCAACAGTGGTCTCAAATAGAACAGTATGAGAATGACACAGGAATTGACAATGTTTCATTTTGCTGTACACGGACTTGCAATGAGTCAGAACCAAGTTGATGGCACTTAACAACAATTCAGAAGCACATTAGCACATATTTTCTTTCATGGACAAGCTTGGGGGTTTGAACTGTAAGCAGCCAATCACTTCACTATTGCCCTCTTGCTATGTAAGGGCTTCTTACATATCAGATGCTTTTCTAGAAAAAGTCCGTGTTCTCACATGCAAAGGTAGAGCTGTTGCTTATCTGTCTTTTGGCCACACAACAGTGCCTTCATGTTTCAGGGATACTGGCGGCCATGCCGTCAGTGTGTCAAGTATCACTCAGGTCGCTCTGGGTGGACAGGTTTCAGTGGAGTGTACAGAGAAGACAGACTCGGGAGAAAGAGACCAGCCTCTGGAGAAGGATATCTTGCTTGCTAAAGTAGAGAGGCTATCAAGGAGAGGAAAGTCTTCAAGGACTTCGATTGACATCATGGCTGCAGCAATGGTCTCAAGCAGGGGAACAATTATGAAGGACCTGGCAGTGTTTCATTCTGTTGAGCAGAAGGTTGTTCTGGTGTGGGATGGAATTGATGGGACCTAACAACAACAACAACAACAACAACAACAACAACAACAACAACAACAGGCAGAAAGGCCTGGAAACCTAACTCTAAATCTTGGGCAAGGAAAACCTTATAGATCACAACAGAACACTGTTAGACTCTTTGTTTTGGACATGTCATCACCAGGATTCTGTTCATAGTACGTCTGTGTGATCCAGTAGAACCGCTCCACAGGGTTTTCTTTGCAGCAATCATGACAGAAGCCTGTTACATGATTGGGTTGATTTGAGTCATCAACTGTTAGGTGTTCAGCAGATCACAGTCTGCTTATACCATTCAGTGACCTCAAACTACCCTCCCAATCATTAAATATGAAATTTCATAAACTGACTTTGATTCAAGAAATCGATACTCAGTTTATTATGTAACTTCAAAGTATACATTTATAACCAAATATAAGATGAACATAAAAACTGGACTTGTCTCTAGACAAATAGATTAACAATGAGCATTATGGATTTAAGGTAAAAATACCTGTAGTAGTTACATCATCTGTGGCTGACTTGAGACTTTAGAATTAAGGGGTGGGGTTTAGCCTGTCGAACAATTCACAACTTGATGACCTCCTTTGGAGGTGCTAAGCAGGTAAATAGATCTCTGGGGCAGGACATAACAGACACTGCCTGTGAGACATGACTGACAAGGAGCCTGATGGAGCTATGCTGGTGCAGCCAGAGCCCTGGAGTTGAATGAGCCATGAGGAGACCCAGGCCAGCACTGAGATGTTTCTGCTGCCACTGGATCCACAAGACTTTCCATCCACTGGCCTGTGATCTTCCTGCATTCAGCATCATTGCCTGTGCTTTGTGAGTCTGAAGAGGAATTTATAGATTGGTGTTGGACATATGAGCTAATTTCAGACTTATGGACTTGATCTGAACTGGGTTGGAATGTTTTTCCAATAGTCAATTGGTCTTGTATATCAAACTCTTTCTTATACACATGAGTGTCCTTGATTTTGTTTCTCTAATCATCTTGCACTAAGGCATTGTACCTTGGGAGTGGGGTACTAGAGAAACAAATCAGAAAGATGGAGAGTGAATGAAGGTCAAAGTTTTTGATTATTTTCTTTGGTTAATGGTTTTCGTTATTCCTGTTTGAAATGATGAAAATTAATTTATTTAATATATATTTTGAGCTTATGGATGGAGATTACCCTTTGAATTTTTCAGAGCTGCTTAGCTAAAATGGCTGACAAAAAGTCAAAATGGCTGAGAGAAAGCCTGGCTCTGTCTTGATGCAAAGGTCTAATCCCATCTTTTGTATCATCAATACATACTGCTTAACATTAGATAAAGGTTGAACTTGACTGTTCTAAGAATTGAATTCAGAATCTGATTCTACTTTGCTTATACTTATTTCTTCCACTTATTATTGTTGGTATAATCATTGATAGAGATGATTATGGAGAAGTCTGAAAATAGAGAGCTTGTAAGTGCACTAGTCTTCAATCATCAACATAGGAACTTTAAGTGGGTTTAGGACACACCTACAAAGAAAACTCTGAAAAAATAAACTCCAGTCCTGGAGAAACAAATTCTTAGACATTCAGCTGTGTATAAGAAAGAGTTTTATATATAGAAGCAATTGAACATTGTAAAAATCATCCCAGCCCAGTCCAGATCAAGTCCATAAGTCTGATATTAACCCATATATTTGATACTAATCTATGAATTCCTCTTTAGACTCACAAAACACATGCACTGATGCTGGATTGCAGGGAGACCACAGGCCAGTGGGTGGAAAGTCTTGTGGATCCAGTGGTGGTTAAAGCAGCTCAGTGCTGGCATGAGTCACCATGTGGCTCCTTTAACTAAGTCCAGTGCTCTGACTCCGTCAGCGTAGCTCCATCAGGCTCATTGTCTGCAATGTCTCCCAAGGAGTGTCTATGTGTCCTACTTCCAGTGACCTATTTTTCTCCAGAGAACCTCCAAATGAGGTCATCAAGCTGTTGAGGTCACCTGTTCTACAGGCTAAAATCTTCCCCTGCACTTTTAAATCTCAGGTTGAGACCAGATTATTTAACTACCACAATATCTATTAAACATTATTCACTAATATTAGTTTAGCAATCTAGTGCTACCATATTAGATATATCATAAGTGGGTGATGTCAACAAAGAGAAATTTATTCTTTCACTCATTTGGGGGCTTTAAGTCTGAATTCTATAAACCAGCCTCAAGTGAAGATTTTCTCTCTGTTGATTCAGGGTAGGTTCTTGCCATCAATATTTTCATATGTGTAGTGGGTTTCTCAACACAGAAACCTGAGGTCCAAAGACATATTATGGTCTTGACTCTTCCTTCTTGGTGATAATAGATCCTGCTTATCTCTGCTAGAGTATTTGATCCTTTTACATCTCAAAAGAGCCTGACTGAAGGTCCAACTTAATCTGGAAAAGAGGATTCCTACCTTTAATCCCACTTTATCAGCATCATAGAGGTTAGAATTTACTTAGGATAACAAATGATATAAAAACACAAAACAGGGGAATACTCCTGATATCACTGAAGACAAATGGATACAGAGGCACACAGAGTAGAAGAAATGATGGTGCCCAGCTACCAAATGATTGAATGTCTGGACTCTCAAAGACTTGAAGATAACCGAGTCACCATTTAGCGCATAAACAGCAAAGCCGACATGGAAGAAGCATACCAGCCTGTGTAATCAAAAGGGGCTGAAGAGAGTAGGTATTGAGCATCAAAGAACAAGAATCACATCATTGCGAATGGGGGTAAGAACAGGGAGGGGACCTAAGGCCCACTGGTGGGTAATTGGTCACCCCTTTACAGGGGAGTCACGGGGAGGAGACAGACCAGTCAAGGGACAGCTGGGCATACAAGTCTCCTCTAGTTTCTGAAGCTTTCCTCCCCCAACCATCATGGTCCCACTCTACCTTACAAATCCAGATGGACTGGAGAAGGTACACTGGTGGAGAGGGGAGCTGGAGATATGGGGAAACCAGGATGGGTGAGCCCCTTTGGGCCAGTGGTGAGATTGGAGCTGCCGGAAGGGTGGAGAGAAGGTGGGGTAGAGAGACAGAACCAACTGCAAGGATAAACACATAAGCTCCTATTTGAAGGATGGACATCAGGGAGTGGCTCAGAGGAGAGGTTGGGCAGTGTAATATATGACAGAACACTAATAATTTATAAAGTATTGAGGGTTGGTGGGAAGGAGAGGGCAGGGGAAGAGGGGGAGGGATGGAAGAGCCAATACTAGGTGCTCAAGGGAAAAGGCAGATGATTGGAGAACGATAATAGCAGTGGACATGTGAAGGTGCCTGGCACAGTATGTTTATTTGTGTATTGTGAAAAACGATGTACGAGCCCCCAATAAAATGATTTAATAAAAACAAATAGAGGATAATTGCGTTTTACTCAGAATCATGGTCCAGTTGAGTTGGCACTTGTTTTGAAGTGCACACCATTCCACCATTCCCCATGCATCTGTTGCTCTTTGTTGTGCTTTTAGCACCCAGCACAGTGGCTTTGGTAGGTGCTCAACAAATGTATTTATAATAAATGCGAGAGCACGGATGAATCAAGTCATGAGTGCAAGTGAGTGACTCTTTGCTTTGAGATAAATAACATAAAGGATGGATGGAATTGACTTGATTGCAAAAGCTTTTTTGTTTGATAGGCATTTGGCTTTTTTAAGGTAATCTTGGTAACTTCCTTTCTCACAGGCAAGATTATACTTCCTTTGGATTCCCAGCCGTTTGGAATCCTTGACTAAGTATACTGAAATGAAAGCAATGAGGAAAAAAAATAGAACAGTCTACTGTGGGGTAAGCCAGGAGTGACTCAAATAGATTAGCTGCATATTTCCTGAATAATTTAAGAACTATGAGATAAGGTAAGGTTGAATAAAGGAGTATTCCAGATGTGGAAGTACTGAGATAGAGAGGGAATTGGATGCATATAAAAGAGAGTGAAAGATAATATTTATTTGGGGTGTAAAAATATGACCCTAGTTTTGTGTAAAATCCTACCCTACCTGACATTTGCCCATAGCCGATCTTTTCTGCTGTAGTTGAAACTGTTTCTCAAGGGACAGCCAAATAGGAGACCAGAGTCTTGCCAGCCAGACAGTTCTACACGCCTGGCCCACGCCACCCCCTTGGCTGTCTAGAAGAGGCTGTTATATGCTCTAGCCTTGAAAATGAAACATTGCTCTTTCTTCATTTGAAAGGTTACAAGGTTACGGGGAAGAGAACTTGGACAGATGCTTTGGCCCTCTGCAGCACTACAAAAATGAAGTCCAACGACTTCAGCAATTGGTCCTTCTAGAAGTCAGAAATCTTCTTTACCCAATTTTGACTTCAGGCTTTGTCTCCTTAATCTTTACTGTGACTTCAAGCAATGCAATCAAAGTCTGGTTAGGAGGGCAAAAACCCCCAAAGATTCACGAATGTACAAAACAAACAGAAATGGATGAGATGATTTGTTTTATTCACTACCTGGGGCATTTACACTCACCCATATGCTTCCGGAGAATGGATGTCTGTGGGTTCTGTGAGTGGGAATCATCTATTTAACTTTTCTCACCTCCATTTCAGAGTGCTGCACCATTCTGAAGAATAATTATCCTAGAACGCTCTCAGAGAGATGAGCTGAAAATTGCCTAATGTCTCCACGTTGCCCCAAACACATAGTTACAGTTTGTAGCTAATAGTTTATATAAGGTGGCCCCTAAGTTTCCTTAATATACAATTTACAGATAGGGAAAATATTTTGATTAGAGAGTCGAGATTTACCAAAGATGAGAGAACTATTAAAGGTCCTCATGCAATATCTCAGTAACATTGTCATGGAAAGGGGATTAGATAGTGTTTGTATAGTAACAATGTGTCCTAAAACAAGTATCCAGTCAGACCTTGGAGTTTCTGTTTCTTAAAAAAGACTTTGAAAGAGCCCAGGCCCCAACGATTTTTTTTTTTTTTTTTACAAATTGGCAAAGGTAACTTTTGGGCTTAAAGGTAACTTTTGGGAGATCAGTCTGCTCAAGGCACATAGTTCAAAAGACTTTTTCAGGACAATGGCCTGGATTGGTCTCTCCAACCTCTATGGAACCCAGTGCAAGACAATGGATTACTTGGTATGGGTCTTATAACCCATCTTTGTCATTCCCCCCAAGTGACTGGGAGGGACCACATAAGTAAGGAGTACCAGACACTAATGAGGGGATTGGTCAGCGTAGCCATCACACCAAGTTCAACAGTCGGTGTAGGGGTATCATTACCATCACAAATGAAGTGCTGGGAATGGAGCTTGTCCTCTGGCCTTTCCCATTCTAGTGTGCTGAATGTGGCCAGAGATCTGGAGAAGAAGTGGTGATAGCAGAGAGAGTCGCTCCAAGGGCAGGAGGCAGAGTGGGAGGCTTCCTGGGTTGTGGATGCCATTCTTATACTCCAAAATCAGCATTCCATAAACATAAAAGGTAAAAAAATTGTAGTCAGCTATCCAGAGTGAATTTCTTCTATGGCTTGGGATAAGAAGCACTCTGAACAAGAGTTTGTTATGTTCTAACATCAGGTGGCTCAATGCAAAACTGCAATGTGGAAAAAAAAACCCATTTATTTCAATAGGAAAAAGAATACATTCCATCCTTAAAACAACCTCTATGTACAAATTTCTAAATATGTATTCATATATCTACATGTAAGTGAGTCAATGAAAACAAATACATGAACATAATCAACAACATTTTGGACTTATAGATACAATAACTAAAAGAAACAATTAAGTTTTCTTCACAAGTGAGGAAGAATTTAGTTTGAGTAAGAGGTCGGTGAGCTGGGTGAGACATAGCTATTTTTCAGACACAATTCTATACCGTGAATTCCATAATTTTTCTTACTTTGGAGATTTATGACTAAGTTTCATTTAAGTCTCTCTCAAAAATCAGGCTGTAGAATAGAAACATATGACTAGGGGAAAAGTCGAATCTGACCTGCAGTGTTGTCTGAGACAAGTCCAACGTGCCCAACAGACGGATGTGCCCACTAAGATGCTGCATGTTCTCCCAGCACCATTGGCATATGTCGGAAAGGCAAAGGCTCAGAGCTTTACCAAACATGCTATGAATTTTGATAATTTTTCCCTTGAGTTTTTTCTTCTTGTAAATGCATACTCTTTTGGTGAGTAAGTTGCTGATGCTGTCTTTACCCAAAACAAATGTCGAAATACCGCTTTGGATGGCATTTTCACTTCGTGCATTTTTCAGTGAAGAATCAGTTATACTGAAAAAACAGGAAGCTATTGGTTAAAAATTGGAATAATTTCCAAGAATTGTTTTGGCAGAAAGCATAAATTGAATAGTTATTGAGAAGAGTAAGCCTATGTTTATTAAGAAGTTTCTCTTAACAAATCCAAAATGTTGAACTAACTAGAGAGAAAAACTCAAATGACTCCTGAGAGAAATACTTGTTAAAGTGGTTGAGTGCGGGACTGTGGCCCAAGGGCTTGGCGGTTCAAATCCAGCGGTGGCTCTCAGGAGCAGCGCTGGGTAGCTCCCACGACCACCAGAGGGCAGTGACGCCCCCCCACCCCCCAAAAAAGAAAGAAATACATGCTGATATCTACAGCCAACATTTTTAAATATTTAATTTTAAAAAAATCTCTGTTCCATCTGTACTTTCTCATTATTTTTATATCACCTTTAAGAGTTTTAAGCTGAGTCCTTTTCTCTCAAGAATCAACTCTCCCTTTAGTTGCACCTGTACAAACTGAGGTTGAAACAAGAACAAAGCTATGAAATCTTGTTTCTTCTTTTAGGAATTTGAATTGGGATAGGCATGGTGATTGAGGTGATTGAGCGCTGGGTCCTATGAGATTTATCCATTATCTGTCTGTCAATGTATTATCCTATGGTGAATTCTGGAAATTGTGCCATTGACATTTAAAAACTAGCTGGGTGACCCAGGGAGGACAGATTTCAGCAGTTTCCTAGACTATGGCAGCTTAGGAGAAAAGACCCAGTGATCTATTTAAGGAAAATTAGCGAATGAAAAAATAGGAATTAAACAGAAGGGTGTGAGACATTCCAGTGACCTTGAAGATGGTGCAGGATCAAGACACATCTTGCTCTACTATACACAAATAACACAAATAAAGTACTATGAGTTGCAATCTGAGGGATGATACTAAGACTTTTCCCCAACTCTGTCTCCTCCAAAGATTTGCCATATATTATTTGCCAACTTATGGTGCAAACGCATTCAGCCTTTCAGACTACTGTCTGACTGGGCCCACTCCCTGCTATCACAGACAATAGATTACTTCTCCCTGAAGGCTTCCAACCATTAGTCTGGTCCCTGAAGGTGGAGTTCATACCCTTTTGATAATGGTTTCTATGGGGAGTCAGAGAACAGATCAAGCCTGCTCAGTGACACCAAAGTTAGGCTGCCATCCTGAATCTGGGGTTCACCCATCTTGAAACATAGGGAACCCCAATACCTCCCCTGCCTATTGTGTATATGCCTCTAGATCATCCCCCTCATTGCTGTATAACCTACAGTGCAACCCCTTTCTGTGACATGTAATCGTGCCCCCAAAGAGTTATGAGCCGTGGTTGGCAATAAAGAAGATCTTTCTTCCCAGGTCCTGGTTCCTTTCTCCCCTGTTCCCTCTCCTTCTCTTGCTCCTGCTCACTCTGTGTGAACCACCGACTGGGGCTGAGGGGAGTGCGCTACCATGTAATGTGTCTGTCTGTTATCTCCAACTCTCTTCTATCTCTCAGAGTTTCTATCACTTTACTATAATCTTTACTTACTATCATTGTATAATTGTGCCTTCTGGACCCATGATATGTTAGGGACTGACCTTATTTGGGCCATCTGCTAATGAATAAACTCAGAGAGTCAAGATGTAGAGAGAAGAGAAAGCAGATGGAAAATAAGCAGAGATGAGCTATTTGACTCTAGAAAGGTACAGTCTTCGTTGTTTGGTGTGTAGATTTACTACAGTGGATAGGTTTCCATTACATGTGACCTTTCTGCCTATGGATCTGTAATTCTGCAAAATGGCTGATTGGGCATTAGACCATGGTTGGTCTATTTTACTCATCTTTTAGAGACAGATCAGTTGGAAAGATGGCTTGTAACATACTCACCGCATCTGAGTGATTTGAGGTGCACTGAGTAGATTGATCAGCTTATGGTCATATATTTAAATTGACAAGAATCTTGCTAATATAAGCAGGGGACCCCTCTAGGGTTTTTGAAAGGAGACAAGAGCTTCAAGACCATGGAAAGCCTGGAATGGGATGGTTTGGACTTAAGGATCCTATAAAGGGAGTTCTTAAAAGAGCTTAAATATGATTCAAGAACTCAATAAAGTAAGAAGTCTTAAAGATGCCCATTGGCAAAGCCAGTGACTTAGAGGTAGCTGGCAGAAACCAAAAAGGAGAAAGAACTGGAGAGCATTCCTGATTGGAAGTGGTCCTGCATTGAAGGGAGGAATGTGTTCTCTACCTTGAGAAGTCTTCTAGGTCTTTCGTATATGTTTCCTGATTATATTTCTGAGAGATTCCGGTTACTTCCAACGTGGCCCTGATCCCAAGCTGGAGCTGACTGCTTCCTTTAACATCACATAATATTAAGTAAGGTTTGTGAGTTATCACTGGTTTTAGCAACAAATTATCAAATCCTGCAGCGTAGAGATTGCCATGGGATGAGCTGTGAGAATTCTGGGAAGTGGGAAGACTAGAGACAGACCCACCTTCTGCTTCACAGAAACCACGCTGATCTTGAGTTTACCCAATTCACTGTGCTATGACGGTTAGCATAGCAGATCTGCTATGGCAGAACAGGTATACAGTTAATTTTCAAGAAAATTTATTCCTTATGTGATTCTAAGATATTTGCATTCAGTCATATCCTGAAGTCTTTAGAAGACACAAAGCAGGCATTCAGAAATAGGAACAAACTTCATACCTTGAGGTATATGTTTTTTGAGTTTCAGTCAAGGGAGAAATCCATAGGATTAAGAGCAAAGAAAGCTAATCTCTACGTCCATCCAGGTGGCCAAGTATGAAATTTTGGATCTCTACTTGGCAAGGTCTATACATTCTCACTGCTGTGAGGAAAGCTGCAAGGAGTTAGATGCAGAGATAAAAATTGCCATTTTTATTTGGAAGTTTAAGTGTGGGAACAGGGCATATATTGATGTTGCATAGCAAAAAGGATTGGCTGTGCTTCTTCAATAACAACAGAATTTTTGTAGCACACATGCATGCACTCACACTTCCATGTAGCTTGTTTCCTATACCAAGAAGACAGAAAAAATAAATGCCATGTGTTTATCTCATTGCTGTTCAGCTGTGGCTATGCTCGTGACCCAGAAGGCAGATATTTCCATAGTGAGAGCCTTAGGGGAAGAGAAGGGGTATTCTGGAAAAAAATGGTAGTGAAGATATGTGATTCTTCTTGGGTTCTTTCTAAGGCTGTGAACAATTGAATAAAACAATCTGTATACTGCGATGACTGTGGCATGTCTATCTGGCAGCTTTCTGACAATATCTTTTCTTTAGTTGGAGAGGTTTACCATGTGGTTCTGGAAGTTGTCGAGATGTCAGCCTATATTCTGTTAGTGTAATTTCTGTTCTTCCTAAGGTTAAAAGCAAGACAGAGAAAATAATTTCCTTTAAATTAGCATAAGTAGATTCTGCGGTCTCTAAACATACTCTCCAATATAGATATTAATTCAGCAAATATTTAATGATTCCCTATTATGTGCTGGAAGACAGATGGCACACCACAAGTATAATAAAGAAGTTAAGTAATAAGCTAGATATTGTGTAAAATTGTAGGTTTTTTAAAATAACAGAAGTAGAAAAAAGAAAAGAAAATGCAGATAGGAGAGGGTGTGTGGATGAAATTCTAATTTTAAATTAAGTGGTCAGAATAACCCTCATTGCAAAGCAGGCATTAATCAAAGACTTGGAAGAAATAAGGCAGGTTCTTAGCAAATGTAATGTATTCCACTCTTACTATTCAATAATGGGAGGTGCAGATATTTATCCTGTAGATTAACATTTTTAATCTTGCCCTGACAGTAGAGAGGAATTTGTCACATAAATGTTTTCATAAAAGACACAGTGACCAATGTTCTTAATAATTTTACAAAAATCTAAGACAGTTTATGCAAAAGTTGAAGGCTTAACACGAGGTTCAGCCTAGTATGTTCCAATTTTGTGGTTTTAGGCATCTTTGGTTTACTGTTGGAATCAAGTTTGGAGACTTAGAGGAATAAATTGCTGCTATTAGCAGATATTTTGTTCGGGCCATTACCAGAAGCTAAATGAGGTAAATTGAGATGAAAGTTGCCAGGAAAATTTGGAGCAGGTAAACTAGAGATTTGTGTTGGTTGTGTAGATGGCAGCATTGTTGATGTGGTGTGGAATGTCCAGACCTGTTTCATACCTAAATAAAGAGTGAATACACCTCTTTTTGAAGGTGGACCCCAGCAAGGCCCCCAACTACACAAGCACTTTCTTCAACAGCAGTGTTAACAACTTTTATAAGTGGCTAAAATAGAGGTACCAACATTTTTTTCTCAGAAAATCTCAAATGTCTACATCTACAAAAAACAAACAAACAAACAAACAACAACAACAACCCCTCAATGTGACCCATGTAATGCATTTAATTCAAGCTATGATTATGTCCCAGTGGCAAAGGAGTTCTTTAAATAATGAATGCACCCAATGTTTCAAAATATGTGATTTCTTAATGCAGCTATCAATGTCAACTTAAACAACTATGTAACAAAATACTTTCCAAACTAGAATTAGCACTGGAGTCTATCAGATGTGGAACATTTACTATGTGTACAAACCATTTCATACGGATTCTGTGTTTAGATGCTTAGAAAAACTGAACATTGTGTCATTTGTCATTCTACAGATGGCATTTTTCAGGGCTTCTCTGATGTCTCACATGTGGGAATTAAAGGCCAGGCAGCCCAACCCTGCAGCTTGCAATTTTGGTCACAGAACTATCTATCCTGTTTCCATCTTCATTTATTTTCCAGGCCGTCCCAGAAATATGAAACTTTATATATTATTGGGGTTTTACCTCTGCATTTGATGTAGCAGATTCTATGAAGAAAAGTTGGTTTAAAATGGATATTAAATTATTTAACCCAACCCATTGCCATTAAGTGAATTCTGAGTCCTACTGACCCTCTGGCATCAAGCAGACTTGCTCCACAGGATTTCTGACACTGTACCTTTTTCTAGGAGCAGACAGCCTTAACCTTCTCTCAAAGTGAACGTCAATATGCAACGCTGCAATTAGGAGTCTAATATTTAGTTCACGGAGCCAACTAAGGGCTCCTCACGAAACTGATGACCTCACCGCTATCCAGTTGATTCTGACTCACAGCAACTCTCTGCAGGGCTTCCGAGCACATGAATCTTTATAAGAGTACACCGTCCATCTTCCTCCTGGGGAGCAGCTGGTGTGGTCAAAATGAACAGCCTAGCACGCCATATTAAAAAGATTAGGTGTTGGTTAAAGAGCGGTGTGTGTGTGTGTGTGTGTGTGTGTGTGTGTGTGTGTCTGGGGGGGTGTGGTCCATGGGAAGTGGTTTTGGTTTTTTTTGGAGTGTTTCCAGTGCATGTTGGAGAGCACAAAGAAAAAAGGAATATAACTTAATTTTGCATCAAGGCTCAGACAACTGGAAAGAAACTAAAAAAGACACAGAACTAAATAACATCATCAACCAAGAAGCTCATAGATATACACAGATATAGAACATCCCACCCAATAACTGAACAATGCTCATTAGCTTGCAGCACACATAAGATGTTCTTCAGAAAAGATCACAAGACAACCTTCATTCAATTGAAAAACATTGTGAGACTACAAAGCACCTTCTCAGATCACCGTACAACACAAATTTAAATCAACAGTAGAAAAATCAAAGGAAAAAAAATCAAGCATGCCAAAGTTGAAATACATTGTATTTCTTTTTTGAAAAGTTTTGCATTTAGAAACTTGAATAAAAACACAGCATGATCTTTGGGGCCCCTCAAAAGCTCTCAAAAGAGAGGAAAGAACCAAAATAAAGACTTTAAACCCCCAATTTAAAAAAAGAACAATAAAATAAGCCCATGGTCATCAAATACATATGTAAATATTATAACAGTAATAAATAAAACAGAAAGAAGAAGAATATCAGTAAGGATCAGTAAAATTTTATTAAAAGCATTGGGAATTTGAACAAAAAAGAGCCGACCCAAATAGAACCAATAAGACACGAATGTGATGTCACAACAGATCAACATAAAAAAAAGAATATTATTAAACA
The DNA here is from genome assembly GCA_004026705.1 of Nesogale talazaci. Classification (NCBI taxonomy): domain Eukaryota; kingdom Metazoa; phylum Chordata; class Mammalia; order Afrosoricida; family Tenrecidae; genus Nesogale; species Nesogale talazaci. The sequence goes on from PVJH01003140.1 coordinate 75,826, forward strand.
GAATTTTAGGAAGAACTGTACAACAAATATGAAAACCTAGAAGGAATAGGCATTTTTAAATGCTTTTCACTTAAAATAGCACTTCTCACAATAGGAAACATGAAGAGACCCATGACAAAAGTAAAGGAAAAAAAACCAACCCAAACAAAAAAGTGATCAAATGACTGCGAAATTCCCCAAAAGAAAAATCCAAATCCAAATTACTTCATGAGTTTATTCTACTAAACATTCAGAGAAGAGCTAACATCAATTCTACTCACACTCGTCCAAAGTATAGAAAAAATAGAAGACAGTGGAAATCATTTTATGAAGCATGCATAACCAAACCAAGCAAAGGCATTACTAAAAAGGAAACTAATAGATCAATATCCTTCATGAACATAAACGTAAAAGCTCCTCAACAAAATCCTAACAGAATCCAAGAGTATATGATGAATAATAATAAGGCATCATGATCAAGTAGAATTCATCGTAGGCACTCAAATGATGACTCAACATCTAGAAAACTATTAATGTAATCTAACACACGAATAAATAAAAAGGAAAGTATCACATGATCATATCAATTGGGAGAAAAGGCACTTGACGAAATGCAACACGTGGGCCTGGCTGACAATTTGACAAAACAGGAACAGAAAGTAAATTCCTCAATAGGATGATGGATCCCCCAACATGATAAAGGATATGCATCCAAAACCAAGGGCTAATTTAATCTCTATGGTGAATACTTTTGATGTACACAAGTGCCTAATTTTTAAAAAGTACAATTCAAGTAGGACATTTATCACCAGTTACATATTGTACCTGCAATACTATGCATGTACAATAGCAAACACATGAAAAGAACCAAAAATTCCAATTATAGAGGAGTGGCTAAACTAAGTAAGGCTAATGCATTCATACAATGAAATCTTATGGGTCAATAAAAGACCATGCAGACTCTTAAACACCACAAGACATGACAAAACTAAAAAACATTATGCTTAGCAAAGTTAGGGTATATATATATATATATATATATATATATATATATATATATATATGTTGTTTTCACACTAACAAATACGATTTTAAAGACAGAGTGGAGGCCCGGGTCTGGGGCAGGGGCAGGGAGAGGAGAGGGCTAGGAAATCTTAGAAAGTGGACAGAAGTTTGGGACGAAAAACAGCAATACAAAACAGAGAACCGCATTTACAAGGATTCTCCTGGGATCTTATTACTGATTTCTTTTGCTGACATGGGACTGTGTGACTCTATCAAGTATTTCTCTCTCAAAACCAAAGTAGAAATTAAAACAACAATAAAAGGGAAGTGAAGTCCTTACCAATCTTCTAGATTACTTATGCCTTGGATCAAAATAATGGCCTGAGAAGCTGAAAAAGGAGGAAAAGTAAAACTGAGGAATATGTGGAGTCTTTGGTGATATACAAATACAAGTTAATTTCAAGTATATGAAAAAATATATTGTGCCGAAAGTCTTATCCAGCGGTACAAGAAAGGGAAACTAGGGTTAAACATAAAACATCTAAAAAATAAAAAAGAAAAGGAAATTAAAGCTATTCAAATTGGTAAAGAATATGTAGAACTCTATTTTCAGAAGATAAGACACTATACACAGAGAACTCCACAGAAGATTGTTGGAAATAATGGAAAATTCAGCAAAGTGGCTGTACAACACTCACATATATAATCAGTTGGCCTCCTTTATGCCAACAAAGAAAGCTCCAAGAAGGAAATCAGGGAAATGATGCCCTTTAGAAGAGTCAAGAGAAATAAAAGCTGAGTATAAAGAGCATTACCAAACAGGAGTAGAAGAAACCCACCCATGTAAATGAAAGAATAGCCCATGTTCATCAATAGCAAACTTTAAGAAACAAACAAACTGAACAACAAATACTGGCAAGGTACAGAGGGAATGGAACCCTCCTTCCCACATGGCTGGTGGGGCCACAGCTGAGGCATGTGAATAGTCTTGCCACCATTTGGAATGCACTGTAAAGTTGATTATGGCAGATCTAATGAGATTACCATGCAATATCTTATCATTTGATTTTTCTTTTGACCTATTTAAAAGTTTTTTCAGTTTTTAATATTTTATACATTCTTCTCAAATGAGGTTTTTCTTTGCTCTTTTGAGTCATAGTTGTTGAGCTTTTGTTTGTTTGTTTGTTTGTTTACATTTCATATGATTTTCTGTATATGAAGTCCAGGCTTGATAGCAATCATTCACTAAGGGCCTGGCAGGAGATCATGTGGTGAAATTGGGAACTAATGACATTCAGTATAAGAAAGAAATGTTCTGAAATGGACAGTGGTGATGATTGCACAAATCATGCAATCATCATGTGGTGATGACTGACAGCGGAATTGATGTCATTGAATGATTAAATCGTATGACATGTGAGGTATATGGTAATAAAATAATAATGAAAATGTTACAGCCACTTGGAAAAATGGTACAATACTTCTTCAAAAATTGAGAATAAATATCATTTCACCAAGGACTCCTCAACTTGGTATATATCCTCAAGAAATAAGATCTGTGGTGTGAATTTATTTTTTAGCACAGTTCTAGTCTCAGTAGCAAAAAGAATCTGAATACCCGTCAGTGGAAGGATGGCTAAGACACCTCATAACTATTCACAATCAATACTACACACAATCAGTGCTACACACAATCAATCCTACACATAATCAGTATCACCCAAGGTTAAAGTTTCTGCAAAGGACTTCGGAGCATGGTTGAACCAGGAGGACATTAGGCTGGATGAAGTTACTCAATCACAAAAAAACACTTATTGTATTATATCACCATTATAAAAAGTCAGTAAAGGATTTCCACACTAAAAGAGGTATTTTTTGATAGGAAGAGAAAGGAAGATGGTTAAATCATTGGCTAGAGGGAAGAGAAATGTTAAGTGAAACTGAAGGCAATGTACTATTAGGGTGAGATTTGTGGAAAAAAAAAAAACCCAAAAAATTCTTTTGGGAGAGAGGACGGCCTGAGGAGGTTTTCAGTAGAGGCAAATATTGTATATATACACATTGTGTGTGTATATATGTATATGGTAATGGTGGGGATCAATGTTTAGATGTTTGACTAGACACACAGACTGAAGAGATGTTAGAAGGCAAGTGGGAATACAACTATGAGTACAGAATTGACAGAGGACATTTGCACATGTTTATATTTGTAAATGTGCACTTCTGTTGCAAATATACCAGAGATGTGGTAGAATATACAGGAGACAATAGATGAATGAATAAACCAAATGTGGTATATATGTACACACACCGAAAGGCTATTTGATCAGTATGAAAAAATAAGTCCCAATGCACGCCACAGGATGAACGAACCTTGAAAATATCATCTTGAGATAGCCATAAAAGAACGAAAATCGTGATTTTATTTACATGCCTATTGGGGGTTTCCAGGAACTGGACATGTAAGGGCAAAAGGGTACATTGTGCTTAGTAGATACTGAATTTATGTTAATGGTGGTGGGATTATTGGGCAAGTTGAGCAAGAATGGTTGCAAAACTTAGAGAAAGTAATTAGTGTAATTGAATTGTACACAGAAAAAGTATTGAGAGGGCTTTCATTCTATTATGTGTGTTTTTTTACCACAATTAAACATATTAAATAGCAGAATTATCCAGGATAATATAATTCTACTACTATAGGTTATTTCAATATACTCTTCTCAATGTTAGATATACAAAAAGTTCACATTTGAAAAAATGTGAAGATATTGAAGAAATGCTATAATGCAACTTGAAACTATATTTAGCAGATATATGTGGAGGTGAAAGACAACTCAAATATTGTACATAGATGAAAATGATGAAATCAATACTACACATGACACTGTAAATTTTTTTTAAAATTGGTAACACTGCACTGAAACTTTGGAAAACAGTTTAGCAGTTTATAATAAAATTAAGCATGCATTTTTAATCATGATTTTCCAACTGTTCCATCTCTAGGTATTTCCCCAAATTAAAATTTATATTCAACACAATGATTGTATTCACATACTCATGGTAGCTTTATTCATATAAGCCACCATGAGTTGAGCTCGAATGCCCATTATCTGATGAATGGATAAACAAATTGTGCGGTATCCATATTATGGTATGGATATATCACACACTATGTATATTCATTCATGTCTCAATGATAAAATCAATGATAAAATACAACATGGTTGAATCTCAAAGCCTTTACACCAAATTAAAGAAATCAAACACCAAAGTTTGCATACTGTGAATTGTTTATTGAACAAGAAATTCTAGTGACCAAAAGCTATGGGATAGATGGCAGTCAGTAGACAATGAGTGCTAGGGGCCTGGGCAGGAAGTGGACTCAAATAATCAGAGGAAGCTACTTAGATTGGGGGTAAGGTCCTCTATCATGATGATGGTGGTGGCTAAACGTTTGTCCAAATTCATTCAGTTGTACATTGAAATGACATTAGCAAGAAAAATTGGCATGTCATACAAACTTCAGCAAAGGGAAAGGAAGGGTGTCAGGGGAAGGAAACGGGGTGAGCATACAGGTAGGTGTCATGCCCTAGTTTGTAAATCGAGTGATGGGTTCCTGGGAATTAATTTAATTACTTATTATGCTTCATGGATAAGTATATTATAAACTATTACTCAAAATGCACACCATTAAAATTTATTAAGACAAGTAGTTTTCCTCTATAAAGAGTGATTAAAGAGATTTGTGTGGGAAAAGGAGACGTGAAGCAATAATTAAATTGCTTTTGTAAATACTCACTCAATAGTACAGGGGCGAGTCATCAAAAAAGTGGAAATACCTCCTCAAGATGGATTGACCCAGGAATTGCAGCAATGCGTTCAAGCTTACCAGGATGGGGAGGACGACCCAAGATGAGGTCATTCCTCTGCACATGGCATGGCTGTGAGTTGGAGTCTACGTGACTGCACGCAATAAACAACCCTACGGTCAGCACATTTTACAACTAGAACAACAGTTTAGCTACGGACTCTCTAATGAGTGGGCAAATACACAATTTGTGCTTTTGCAATTGCTTCACATGACTTGTTTACTGACAGTACATAAATAAAGATTATGAAACAGCATAAACAGCTTACTGTTTATTGTACAGAGACAAACTAATAAGCTTTCACCTATGGGTTTTCCCAGGCATTTTAGCCACTTCTCTCCTCCCTGCCCCCCAGACACAGAAAACTTTTAGTAGGACTTGATTCTTCCTGAAACCTTGGCATGAAAAAAGGAGAAATCTAAGAAGAATGACTTTAGGATTAAAATTATATTGATGTCAAGCTATAAACTTTCCTCATGTTATCTAGTTTCTGATAACAAAAATGGAGAGTCTTTGAAAAATGTCTGAAATAGTAAATATACAAGGGGGTTTCCAAAAGTTTATGGGGAAATTCCATTATGCTCTCATTCTACTTTTTCCACGAACTTTTTGAAGCCTCCTTGTCTGTAGCTCTGCTTCTGTTTATTCATGAAAGTGAAAGCATTCCTTTGGTCTAGGATTTAAGACATTGCTAAGTTTTTGTTTATGTATGAATTCAACAGAAAGACATCCATCCATGGAGGCTTAAAATAATGTATTATCTATGTATACTAAGAGAGAAATAAGTTTTGCATTTTCAGAAGTGGGAGATTGCAGAAGCCAAACACTAGGGGGTATGTACATTAAAATCAGTTGAACATTGTGTTATGCCTCGTTCATATCTAAAATATGTTCATGACTCTGAATAACAATGGCACATGGTTGTTAAAAGCTGAACAATCTACTTAACATGAGAATTCAGTTCTTAAAATATTGGAACATATCAACAAACACTTCAGAGTTTTAGACTTCCATCTTTTGATAGAAAAGCAGACCATTTTTCTGAGGTGCCTCTCAGTCTAATAATCAAGCATTTGTATCACAAAAATAACTGTGACAGGAGGGTCAATTCAATGAAAGAGTCAGCACTGATAGTCTCAGGCACTGGTGAGGTGAAATTAGCAGAGAGGTGAAGATGTGTGAATTCCTGCATCAATTCTTTGCCCTCTAATGAGACCTATAGTAAAAAGAGAACTCTGGGAAATATAGTTTTTCTTTTACAAACTGACATGTTTTTTAAAAAGCCATCACCAAACCAATCACATTTTCATCCAATCAATTCCACCTAACTGGAAAGTTTTCATTTTTTTTTCTGTCAGGTAGGTTACTTAAATCATCAGTTTGAGAGAACAATCCTTAAATTAACCACTGCTGTTAAAAAAATTCCCCCTTGAGGAACTGGAGGTGATAAAACCAGATAGAATATAGTTCATGTGACAAAAGAAAATGTACAAGAAACTTCAAGAAAAGCAGAAAATACCTTTCAGATGTTTGTTGGTAAAATTAAAATACAAAATATAGACTATTTAGAAAGTTAATAGAATGGACCCTGTGGTATTTACAAAAACTGGTGTCAGTTTGAGACTTGAGAGGATTAAGACTGAAGGGGTGGAGTCCAGTTTGTCATTCGGGTCAGAGCGAGTGAGGCCTCATGTGGGCATGGCTTTCTCCTGAGAATTCTGGGGACTCTGGTCTTTTCCCTCATGGAGGCAGGGGACATCCTCTCTCTTGACTTACTCCCTCGAACACTCACTACTGACAAAGCTGATTCCCTGTGAGACATCCCTTAGGAGAATCCACATGGACCTACCCCGATGCAACCCTGGATACTGGAGAAGCCACATGGAGATTTGAAATGGAAAGACTACTTAGATGTCCTGATTTAATTTTTAAATTGGTATCTGACCACAAGGAATGTCTTTATGACATCAATTGCATTAGATTCTTCTCATAAGGCTTAATTAAAAAAAATACATAGAGTACCTTGCAACTTACTAACAAAGCAGCCATTCTTAGAATCTTTGTGTAGTGTCTTGATAGCAAGAAACTTCCCAGGTCTCTGGGAATAGCCTGTATGGCACTATTGAGGAGCTTGATATTCAACTTTCTGCTATTGAATGCATTATCCACATGTCAGCAATTTTGATGGCCTGTGTTCCTTCCAAACAGTTAGGATAAACCACAGTTTCCCTTTGCACAACAATAATGACCTCACTCCCAACTTGTCTGCATAACCATACAAATGCAAGTCTTGTAACACACATATTTTTAAAACCATAATGAGTCTCATATGATCTGGTCCTGCTGCCACTAAGCTAGTCACTGAAGACGTGCAATTAGGATGTGTAAGAGAAGATGGTTCTCAAACGCCTTAAGCTTTGAGACAAAGGATTCTGATTTAGACTAACTAATTCAATAGCTAATGAAGAATCTCAAATGTAGAGTCCAGTGGTAGAACGTATGGATATCTTATAATTGCTCTTTGATTGATAGCTGTGTTCGTCTGGGTGGACTAGAGAAAGAAATTCATAGGCTCATGTGTAAAAGAAAGAACTTTATATACAAGAGGAGTTGAATATTGAGAAAGCATCCTAGCCCAGTCCAGAACAAGTCCATAAGTCTGATAATAGCCCATACCAATCTATAAGGTCCTCTTCATGCTCACAAAAAACACATGCAATGAAGCCAAATGCAGGAAGATCACAGGTCAGTGGGTGGGACATATTCTGGATTCAGTGGTGGTGGAAGAATATCAGCACTGCCAGGGGCCTCCAGATGGCTCCTCCAGTTCCAGGGTATGGGGTCTATCAGCATAGTGCCATATGTCTTGTCGGTAGAGCATCTTCCAGGGAGAGTGTGAGAGAGCGTCTCCAGCCTCCAGGAGGAAATAATGTAATTCCCCAAATCCTCAGGGGAAGGGCATGCCCACACAGTGGCCTCATTGGCTATGACCCGATTAACAGACTAGACTCCACCCCTTCACTCTTAGTCCTCTCAAGTCCCAAATTGGACACCAGATTGTGTAACTACCACAATTGTCTCCTTTGGGTCTCCGTGATGACTCAAGCAATTTGCTTCTCCTGGCATTTCACATAGAGCCAGCTGGCTTAAAGCACATGCCGGTCAGGATTCTGTACAAATTAGTTTCAAGTAAGAAGACATTCGTGGCTCGGTAGAACAATCCCCGCCTTTCACGTGTAAGGCCTGGATTCTATTCCCAGCTGTAGCAGTCATGCGCTTATGTTAATTTTATGATTGAAATGTTGGGGTGGAGTCTAGCCTGTTACTCTGGAGAAAGCCATTGAGTAGCCAACGAAGCCTCTATGTGTTTCACGCGCAATCACTATCCATATGTCACTGTAGACTTGAAACTGCTAAGGTTCGGGATGCCTGGTTTTGTTTTAGCCCCATACAGAGACCAGGTTGATTCAAGAAATTCTAAGTTAATTTTGGCAAGCACTTGACAAAAGGAAGGAACAGAGTTAAAGCCTCCAGAAACTGTTTCAAAAATTCAGTGAAAGACAAACAAGTTATATAGCCTCAGCGATGTGGTAAGCTGAAGAAGCGTTTAACAGGTATAATACAATGAACAGAGGTCTTCAGCAATGAGACAAAAAAGGCCTGGTTCACAGAAATGGGAGACATCTTGTCACTCCCTCCAAGCCTCAAGTTCCATTCCTTATCTAAAAAGCCTTGCTTGCCCAGATGGTTCTATTCATCTAAACTTGCTGAATGAGAACATTCTTAAGTTTAAAAGGGAATTTCACTGGAAGGGTGGGGGCGGCTATCACATTTGAGTTTTTCTGCAAACCAAGTCTTAAGCAGAGCAGATCTGAAATCAAGTCACATTCCAGCGTGGATTAGCAGCAGGCTAACTCTATTTCACTGCTGTATCATTCCCCACTGTTCATCTACATCATCTCATATCTACAAGGTTTGTTTAAGATAGGAATACTGGTGCTGCCTTGTATTAAGTATGTAGTGGGGGGTTTGTTCCACATAGGTGGCATTGGATAGGCAGAAACCCCAAATATTAACCACATTCATAACTAAACAAACCTACAAATTTTCATTCTTCTGGAGAGGGACTATATCCTGGGCTACAGTATTTTGGGTGTTGACAAGAAAAAGATTTATAATTTGGTCTACAAAGCACATTTTCAGCCCATCCAATGATTTCCCTACTCTATTCTTCAGAAGTGACTGATTTCATTCAGGTTGGTGTAACCATGGTGTGACTTCTGCAAGCTTTATGGGTTGTTCATGGTTACATACCTTTATGGTCAGGAGCAGGTTGACTGGTCCAGTCTACTTCTCAGTGAACTGGTTCTTTGCAGAGGAAATCTTCGAAGTCTTCAACAGAATTCTCCAAATCTGGACTGGATACTGTATAACAACCTGTAGGAACCAAAGGGGACCAAAGAAAGACTAGCTTATGCACTACAGACAAAACCTGAGTCAACCTTTCTCTTAACAGACTCTTATAACTGAAAAAAATTATTAACATGGGTGGTTGTCTGAAAAGGTTTCCCACACACAACTTCAGAGTGACTCCAGGGGAATCTGCTTTGTGGAACCACCTGAAAATGCATTAGGGCAAGACATGACTTTTGTTTTCACTTTAGCTGCAGTTCCTGATAAGAGTGCTGCCCCTCTCCTTTTGCAAGTGTCTTTTCTCCATCCACCCTTTCTTGATGACTGAGGCCTTCACTGGGTGCGTTGCGTCCATTTGATTTGCAAAGATTTATTACTTATCGAGTTGCCCTTGACATGAAAGATGGTCCATGGCCACCTTACATGGTGGGTGGCAGTTCATACCTGGGAATAGTTTCTTTGAACAGGGCTTTAGTGACTTTTAAAGATCTCTCAGTCCTGATTGGGAAGGCCTCCACCCAACGTGAGAAGAGGTGTCTAATAGAACTAGATCAAAAAATTTAATTGCCATCCTTGACCATTCTTGTAAAATTTATTTGCCAATCCTCCGAGGGCTGGTGTTCCTGGCTCTGTCAGTTGGTAGGTTTAGGTCATGGTGGATTTCTTTTGTGTATTTGCTCTGGCACAGTCCACATTTCCTGATGGCCAGAGCTGCTGCTTGGTAGAAGCCATCACCAGCTAACCATGGCCTGATACACTCCGACAAAGAGTGCTGGCCAAAGTGAGGACAAGAGTGTTGATATTGGATTATCCATGATGCTAGGTAAGAGGATGATTTCTTCTTTATCTCCTCTATCACTCTATCTTCCCTTGAGCGAAGCCCTTATTAACACCTTTAGCTAAAGCAGCAGGTACATATTTAGCAGCCTCCCTGACATTGGACAGACTTACCTGGACGAGGAATGCCTGAACTGATATGGTTCAAGTAAGTGCCATCCTTCAGCTTTTGTGCTGAGGAGTACACTTAAAGCGACAGCTTCCACTATAGCTTGGATGGCTATTGCACATCCCACTCTTCAGACTCTCTTATCCATGAACCTGCTTCCATCCAGATACAGAGTTCCATCTGGATATGGCAAGGCTGGACTTGCAGATCAGAGCAATTTGAGAACACCTGTTTAATAGTTTCTATCCAGGCCTGGAGGGGAATCTTTGCCCCAGGTTCAGGGAGCAGGGTCACAGGATGAAGGCCTGTGTCTTCCATAAGCTGCCTTGCAGCCCTTCAAGCCTGGATAAAGCAATGTCCGTTAATTCCAAGTTTCTTTACCAGGAAGCTTGGGGAATGGCAGAGGGATAGCAATACCAGTGTTGCCCAGGTTGGAGAAATTCTACTGATCAGGTGACATATGCTTTCCAACTCCTCTTTCTTCAGGGAGTATTGTTTCCGGCAAGGAATTCCACAGCAAGCTTCAATCTTTACTGTGTCAGAGACATGCCTGATCCATCCAGTCCCCAGGGCAGCAGCCTGCTTTTCTGGGTTTTCTTCAGAAGTTGTCAACCTGTCTATTAAGTACTGTGTGGCACAACTGGTCTCTGGCAAAAGGAAATCTGGGCATGAAACTAAAATTAAGCCCCCTCTACTGCCTCCCCCCCCCCCCCCCGCCAAAAAAAGATATCAGACAGTCTGTGATGGGAAGAGACTTGTGGGTGAACTTTTCACTCGAGTTGCTTCGAAAGGAATGAATCTTTCACACACCACCGTTCACTCCAGTGACGGCAACTGCTTGTTGAGTTCTTAACACAGCACTAGTTAAAAATGAGAAAGGAAGGGGGAACTGGGGAACCAATTACAATGATCGACGTGTAACCCCTCCCCCTAGGGTAATGAACAACAGAAAAATGAGTGAAGGGAGGCAGCTATCAGTGTAAGACATAAAACAAACAATAATTTATGTTATCAAAGGTTCATGAGAGAGGGAGGAAAAAATGAGGAAGTGATACCAAGGGCTTCAGTAGAAAGAAAATGTTTTGGAAACGATGATGGCAACATACCATATGTACACATATCCTTGATACAATTGATGCATGAGATGTTATAAGAGCTGTAAGAGCCCCCAATAAGATGATTTAGAAAAAAAGAAAAAAAAACTGGAACGTTTCTTCCGGAATCTAACAGAAACTTGATATCTTTACCCACAGCTGTTTCTTTTCACCTGGGACACCTGAGGAATAACGACAAGAGATTGATGTAACTGGAGAGGAGCTCCCGGACCCGTTCCTTCGTCATCAAACCTAGGAGCTGTTGAACAAATGAACCAGTCTCCTTTGCCTTCTGCTCTTTCTTTGGGCACTCATTCTCCCAGTGACCTGACCTCTTGTAATAAGCACATGTATTCTAGTTCAAAGCCCCTTTGTGACACCTTGTTCCTCTCCCAGCCCCACTTTCAGCCATTCTCACCTGTTGAATTAAGACTGATGTGCTCTGGGCAGCCTAGGTGTTCTGTTTTTCCATGCTATTACATAGCTGAAGGTGATGTCCACAAGCTGTGAGGTGTTCATTCCAAAGACTTCTTCCACTTTCTGCCATTTCTTGTGAACATCTGGGTAACTCTGAGCAAGAAAACACTGTTCATCCTATGAATATGAATATTTTCTGAGATCTTGGGATCTAAATTAGGGTATTTGGGGTAGGCTTTCTAAATTCTTTACTGGAAGGAAGAGGGATCTTATTTGTCTGTTGCGGCATAGCGTGGGCCATACAGGAACTTTTCCACTTGCAGTCTCCTTTCCTCCTTCCACAAAAATACACCTTGTATAATGTCCCAGTACTCCTATTCTCCGTTATTTTGGGTGCTAGCAGCTACAAGTGCTGGGTTCACATTTGGGTCCCCCTGGTGAAGTTCTTGGGCTTCTTTTCAAGCCTTTTTTCAAGACAAGTCTCCGTTTGTGATTCGTGAGCACAGTTTTAACAGGGCATGCATATCACTGCAACTTGGGTGTTAACTCTTTCCTCCGGTCTGGATCATCTCAGTAGGACAGGGAAGTGTTTTCCTGTTCATTATATCAGACAGAAGGGGGGAAATGTGACCGGTAATATTTTACTGGCTGTCTATCTGCAGTAACCCCTATTGTCACAGTGAGTTTTGCCCTCCCCAGGTCACGGTCTCTCCCTGGCCAAATTGAGCACCAGACAGAGTATGGTGAGAGAAAATCAGTGCGGGTGAATCTCTAACCTCATTCCCTTGGGGGGAGTAAGGCAGAGGGGGAAAAGAGGAAGTGAAGTGGGAGGAGGTGCCATAGGCACTTGGGGAGAACATGCGGTAGCTACCCTCTACTTCCACCTTCAGCAGGTGTCCTGGATCGGGCAGCATTTTCCCGTGGGAAATCTCAGGGGGTTGCTCAGAATTAGGTGTAGGCAGCTGCAGTGTCAGTGCTATGAGTGGGCTCAGAGTCAGCATCAGGGAGAAATCTATGTTGGGACCAGGGGCCACTTGCTGAACCATCAGCCCACAAATCGGAAACATTAGGTCTAATCTTAAAGGGCAAGGGCCAGGGCATGTAGGGGGCAGGACAGAGAGAGCACCAGGGTTCAAAGCCATCTTTGCAGCTGCTCTCCGGGCTCCCTAATCCAGGCAACCAAAAGATCTCTTCTGTAAGATCCCTGTTAAGCAGAGTGCAGTCAGGAAAAGAAACTAGCACGTGCAGACTCTTGCAGCATTTTTCCATCTCAAACTGCTAAGTATCGAGGAGAGGAGAGTTACAATGATGAGGAATGAGACCTTCTTCATGTAGAGGTGGGGTTTAGTTGCTTTCTGAAGTACGCGAACACCTTGGTGCTTATTCTTTCTGTTGATCATAGCCTTCAGAATTCAGAGGGGATCCAGATGGATTGACTTCACTCTGTATCTGAGAGAATAACTTCAAGGCTTTTTATGATTCCGCTGAAAGTGTATGGTTAATTGTGTCCCATTTCTCTTGCTCAAGATTAAGAAAAAACAAATTAGAACAATTAGTGAGGATTGATTCTTACAAACCTTCATATTTCTTTTACTAAATTTTTTCTTCTAATGAGCACATTGATTCCTGCTTTCTCATCAACTTGTTTCCAAACAACTTAAGCTACACTTTCAAGAATCTTTATTATCTCTTATATTTTGGCATAAACAGACATTCCACTGGAAGATAGCACTGCTATCCAACTCTTTCTTGGACTATCTACATCTTATGCTGACCTTCTGAAATGTATCTTATCCATGTAAATTTTTTTAATCCATGTAATTTATATCATCTTTTTTTCTTATATTTTTAGAAAATTTAAACATTAGAAGTTAAATGATCACTGAATGTGAAAATTCCATTGCTTTTACCTAAGCATCATAAAAGGTTTAAGTTGTTCTAAAGGAAATCCCTCTTGCCTTTCTGATGATACATCTCTACATTTGTACTCTATGAACATGCATATCTGAATTAGTTCTGAATGAACACAATAGGAAAACAGGTTGTACAAAAATTAGTTTCATATCATTTACTTAACCTTTGTTGAAATAATTCTAATTGTATAATGGTGTCATAGCTAAGAGAACCATTGAGGGGCCATATTTTCCCTTGAATCCAGATTACACAAAGGCTGAGCATTGTTGTAGTAGAACACCACATTCCTCTTAGGTTTGTAGACAATGGATGATGAGTTTGACAGAATGCTCCCTAGTAGGCGTTTCTCCAGAAATGACAGTTTGCAACCCATTATAAATGACTAGTTTTACAGATTACAGAAGACTAACCAAACAGAATATGGCCTACTAGACTTTACTTCCAGGTAAACACTTTGGAATAATCAAATGTATGGGTGACAGAAGAAAGAACTCTCAAGTACTTCCACAGAAAGGAAAACCTAGCTCACAGATGAAAGGACTCGCAGAACAGATTATAGATGAGATCTTAGAGATTCAGACTGCCAGCCCTGTGAGTTGTAACTTTCAGGGATTTACATCACAGAGCACATGCATTTATCAGATGTGGACGAATCAGAGACTTAGAATTTGTGAATTTGAAAGTGAGGGTGGCGGGTCGAGGGTGAGGGAGATCTTGAAGGAAAAAGACCTTCGGCAGTTGCTAGAGGTTTCCAGTACTCCCACTCATGGGTTTCCTAGTCCAGGCAATCACAAGACCCCGCCTCCACACCCAAGAAGAAGGCTCTCTAAAGAGGACTTCTCAGTTTACCACAAGGCCCCCTTCCAGTCCCTCCTTCAGGTTGCCAAAATGAATAAGATTTGAGATGCCTGTCACTGGTTTAGCCAAATACAGAGACCAGGGTGATTCGAGAAATTCTAAGTTTATTTTTGCAAGCACTTGGCAGAAGGAAGCAACAGAGTTAAAGCCTTCCAAAACTGCTTCAGAAATTCAATGAAAAGCAAGACCCTCAACTGTACGACAGGTTGAGGGGATGTTTAACAAATATGTTACAATGAACAGTGGGATTCAGCAATGGGACAGAGATGTCCTGGTTCACAGAAAAGGGAAGCATCATGTCACCTCCTCCAGGTCTCAAACTCCATTCCCTATCTAAAAGGCCTTGTCTGCCCAGCTGGTTTTGCTCATCTGAACTTGCTGAATTAGAGCATTTTGAAGCTTAAAGGGATTTTTTTTTATTGCAAGGGAAGAGGGGTGTGGCTGTTATATTTGAGTTCTGAGAACCAAGTCTTAGAGCAGATCTCAAGTCATGTCAAATTCCCAGAGAGGATTAACACAAGTTAACTATTTCCCCCAGTATTGGGCTTCATATTTCTCCACTGTTAAGCAGAATTCAGTGGAATTTCTGGACTAAGATGGAACAGGAAGAAAGACCTTGGTAGGCTACTTCCAAAGAGTACCCTGCGGAAACCCTATCGATCACAGTGGAACATTCTATAAGATTTGATCCATAGTGGGGATGGCGAAGGCTGGAGCAACATTTTGTTGTAGTGTACATAGGGGTGTTGTGGGTTGGAGGTTGACTCACCAATGACAAAATGAGAACTTAACTGCAGAGATATGATCAACAAGAATAATATTTTTACACTGAATATCAGGCAAAACACATTAGCATATTCATTTGTAGGTATCCTATGATTTGGCTAATTGTAGACAGTAGATTAGAGGGTTGATGCTGTGGATGGATAACTGCTAATATTTCATCCAACCCTGTGGTTTGCTGCTTGTCAGTTCCTAAAATCTTCTAAATAGGTTTCAAAGACTTCTATTTTCTTCAGCTGTGTTCTTTGCTTCTAAAATTTATTTCAGTTAGCAATTCAGAAATTAAGTGCTTTAGAAATGGGTAGGGTTTCATATGAGAGAACTCAAAGAACAGTAGGTTCAACAGACAGAACATGCTTTTTGACATGTAAAAGTTAAGATAAAGAGGGTCTCCAGGGCTGAGGTGGGGCTCTGAAATTGTCAGGCATTCAGACGACTTTGAATTTTCCACCAGGTTATAGCTAAGGCAGAATCTTTTCAACTCCGGCCATCACATCCAAGTTTCAAGGGCAGCACTGGCCTTATGCTATGTCTTGAATGTTAGTCCTCATGACATCGTTCCCCATATCCACTGATTAGCACTTTTCACAGGGTCACAGGTAGTTTCAGAAGAAGTGGGGATACTCCTCTCTTCACAGACCCTGCCCATGACCTTCTGCCTCACTTAAGCTTTATGATATCTATTATTGTTCAAGGAAAGCTAGATCTCCTATTGGAATACACATAGCTGACTTAAATAGGACAGATATTTCTAAGACAATCTCCTATTTTGCACTCTGTTGCGGAGTTCTGGTTGCATAGAGGATTCCTTGTGGTTTAGTGACTCCTAGTTGTACTGCTAACTACAAGGTCCGTAGTTCAAAACCACCAGGCACTCCTCTGGGTAAAGAGTAACAGTGACAGAAGCTCATCGGGGCAGTTCTACCTTGTCTTATAGCAGCTTTATGAATCAGCCTTGAGCTGTTGACAGTGAGTTAGAGTGTTTGTTTTTAAGCGGAGCGTGGCAGATACATTTTTCCAGCTGTCAATGGAAGTTTCATCCAAGAGATATTTACTGCGAACTTTTTTTTGAATTACTGTTTGCTTTAGTGTTCATTGCTTAGCTTCTTGAAGTTCTGCTTAACCTAGACCTTGACGGCTATCGTTTTGTCTGATTAGCCTGTGAAGTGAGTAAGTCAATCTCTACCTCACTGAAAATGATATATTTTTGTGTTCTGGGAAGTCATTGTGACTCATGCCTACCCTGTAGGACAGAGTAGAACTACCTCAATGTGTTTTCTAGGCTATAATAGTTAAGGGAAAAGATCATTTGGTTTTTCCTTTTGCAAAGCCCCAAGTGGGCTTGAACTGTTGACCTCTCCACTAGCAATTTGTCACATAAACATTGTGCCAGCAGGGCTCATTGGTAATGAGTGCAGTAGCATACAATTGTATGTAACTTTAAGTGGAAATGATATAATCTATATAAAGCTTTTAATACAGTGGGGAGCACATAGTGAATTCTCAAAAAACTTAGCTTAAGCTTTTTTATATTCTGAGGATCTTGGAATAAAGAATAAATAAATGACCATCATTTATTTCCTTAATGACTCTATATAGCATCGGACTAGCCACAGTGCAGAAGTAGAAAGAGTAACAGTGAGAGAACATTTCCTGATTCTTCTCTGGCTTCAGCAAGTTACATCTTTTGAGCCTTAGTTTCTCACCTGCAAAATAGGATCCATTATAATATACATCAGAGTTTTGTGAGTACCAAATGGCATAATGTCACTTTGAAAACTCTCAAACACTATTTAGTTAGGGCATAATAAGTGTTATCAATGGCAGGCCGTAGAGTTGATTTCACCTCCTATGACTCGGTAGGATAGAGAGGTTCAAGGCTGTAACTTTTGTGGAGGCAGATGGCCGCATCATTATTCCTGAGTGGTTGGTGGGCTGGCATCTCAAACTTTTCAGTTAGCAGCCGAGCACTTAACTACTAAATCACCAGGGTTCCTGGCAGCTGTTACGAACTATTGTTCTTTCACACAAAAATGTGCTGAGATATTCAGCCCATACAGGGATCATATAATGTGGAAATTATTATGTTCATTGTACCACCAAAGAGAGGAAACTTGGAATTCCAAGATGATACCAGTTTCTGGAGAAACCAAAGACACACATGAAGGTATGCTTACCTTGTAAGCAGGTGGCATCTCTATTAATAAAATGAATGGTTTAATATAGTCCTACTATAAGACTATAGGGGAAGATTGGAAGTCAATCTGGAAGATGAGCTGTAGATATTGTTGGGAATTTTGTAATTTGATGATTTACTACGTAAGTGAGAAAAAATTGAGGGACGATAGAAGATTTTTATGACTATGCAAAGGGTGACTTAGAGAAGGTGGACTAAATGAACTAAAGAATGAATGGGGAAAAGACAAGGACATGACGTGTAGGCTATTTTAATATCCTTCTCTTGACTTTGGTCATAGAAAGGTTAGAAGCGTTCAAGTGTCCACATGTCATTTTTCAAGCTGTGTGTTCCAGTGGAACTCATTAAAGTGCTGCTGAAGACATTGTCTCAAATGAGCACGAGGGCATCAAAGCTCATGCAACCCACAGAATTCCAAGTTCGCTTGAGTTCTTCGAGCCAAAGCGCTCCCACTTTCTTCCTGCTTTGCTACTCTGCTCCCTTTCCCTCTTGGCGACTTTCATTCCATCCCTGATTTTCATGTTCCTGGCTGTTGGGTCCCTGACTTTGACCCCTGACCCTGCAATTGCAATGACTTCTGAAATTAGCTCATAATATTTCTTTTTCTTCTGAGCTCAACAAAGTCTGATTTATTAGCAGGGTATTTCTAAACTTTCTGACTTAGCCAAAGACTCACCCGCGGGCGGGGGGGGGAGGGCGCCAATACATGTCTAGTTGGTGAGAGTGAGGGTGTTCTAGTCAGTAAAACCCTCAGATCCTTATCACGGCAGATACCAGGTTTATGATGGGATGACAGAAGCCCTAGGAGTATAGTGGTTATGCATTGGGCTGCTAACTGTAAGGTCAGCCGATCACAACCACCAGCTCCTTCACTAGAAGACTTAGTAAAGATGTCAAGTCTCATAAACCCACAGGTGCATTTCTACTCTGACCAATGGGGTCACTATGAGCTGACATCTACTTTATGGCTGCCAATTTGGTACATGGACAAAGAATCCGAATGTTTTCATAATGTGCCATGATTAGTATGCTATATTGGCATTGATTGTTCTTGTGTTCATGTATGTTCTTGTGTTCCTTTATGCTTTAAAATAAGAAAGCATTGTTCCTTTTTTCATTGGCTTTCGTTTACTTCTCTTTTTAAGAGGGAATTGGATTAGATGACCTATAGCTTAAAGGTCCTTCTAGCTATAACATTTCATGATGTTAACACTCTAAATAATGTCTAAGAACACATCTGCTGCAGTAGTTACAAGGCACATAAGTACATCAGCATATTGCCAGTCTGTGAGTTCACTTCATAATAGAAAATTTTTGGAAGCGCTAGTATGTTAGGGGCCTTAAAATAGCAATCTATAACTAATAATATTAATCATAGGAAAATGGAAAATACTATTTTAATTTTATTTTAACTTGATATAACCAGCAAGACAGATCCTTTTGGCTTAAAATATTCTATTACAACATTCAACCTTTCCTTCCAAAAAAGTATAATGTTAGGGAATTTATTACACACAACATATGTTTATGGTTCAGTATGAAAGAACCCACTGGTTTTGTTTTGTTTTGTGCTTTTCCCCAATGTTGGGTTAAAAAAAACCTAGCTTAATCAGTGATTATGAATTCTGAGCTCAGTTTTCCATTTCCAAACAGTGAGTCTGAAAGCTATAAACATTCTGACTTATGCCTGGGGATTGTTGAATGTTCCAGCAATGTACATTAGCCTGGAAAATCCAGGGTCAGCTTTCAAAGTTTCAGTAACATACTGTTTCCATAATTACTCCTCAAGTTTGCAGAAGGTCTTCAGGTTTTTGGGTGGCACTTTGCCTACTGCTTGGCTGCCTGGCAGAACTCCTACTGTGTTCCCAGAGGAGACATTTTGAAAGAAAATCTTCAAGCAACTAAGAAATTGTTTTATCCCTTTTGTAACTTCTTTGGTTGGACTGAGGGGGCATAACTGTTATTTGTTATATTAAAAGCTAAGTACTTTTTCTTTCAAACAACATTCAATGTGGCTTAAATTGACTCTTATAGGTGATCTAGAGGTGTTTTAGGCTGGCTGGGTAGAATATTTTGAAATTTCCACTTTATAAGTTCAATCATCAAAGAAGCGGAAGGGGAATGAATGGTACTGATGGGGACAAGACCTGAAGAAATACCCTTCTTGAAACGGACACTTCACTGATGCATTATATTTAAATGATATAATTTATATGAAACTCTTCACAGTGTTCTAGGGATTAATTGAAGTACTAGAAACAAATCCATCTTCCCATAGCATCTACTTTACTTGAGAATTACTTTGGTATAAAACAAATATTATGAACCTATTGAAGTCCTTTGGGCTTGAGTGTAAACGAATAAATTGGGATATCAAATTGACCCAGAGATGAAACAAAAACCTACAGCTCTGTTTCCATCAAGACTACAGCCAAGAAAACACTATGGATAATTCTTACTCTATGCTGTAGCAAAGTACCAAGTTTACTAAACTACTGAATTTGAATCTAACCAGACTAAACATAGAGCAAATTAGATTTCTCCTAGTGACCAACTGTTTTTGGCTGTGTCCCTTCACTCTCTGATGAAAACTATTATTGCCTATACAAAGAAGGCTCTTAAAAAATCACTGGTTCAGATCTTTCCACTTCTTTTACAGTCTACAGCGTGATACTAAAGAGATGATAAGTCAGATTGTTCCATACTCAGTGACGCTGTTCATTCCCTTACTCAGTAAGTGTTTAATGTTCACTCACTAGATGTACGGCCTACCTCTGGGGCTATGTGTCAGATCACTTCTACCTCCACGGATTTCAAGATGGCAAGGCACCTCCACCCCTTATCACGATCCATGGCAACAACAAAAACCAACAACCCCAAACAACCCACTCAGATGAGAACTCATTGCATCAAGTAAAGGATTTTAAATGAATTAGCGCTTGTGTAAACCGATCACCCTTTCCAGAAAATTGGAACACTCTGATTGGTTTACACAATCCCTGACTGACACAGAAGTTCATTCATAGGACCTGGCAGCACTGATGGGATGTGTTGATTGTCCATACGGGGAAAAAAAAAAAAGGTTACCAAGGAAAAGTGACTGCATTAGAGATGGAAAAAATCAGACGTTCCCAAAGTAAAAATAATGATTATTTTATGATTCAATGAGATTAATTATTCACAGTCCTAAGACAGTGGTTTGACAGTCCTTGGGTCAAATTTCACCTTCCTTATGATCACAAAGAGTAAATTTAAATGACATTTGATGGACTATACTTTCCACTATTCATTTCTTCCTTATTCTCAAGCTATGTGAGAACTTTACTAAAATATTTTATCTGAACTGAAAATAGAGGTATTTTATATAAGCCTCTTTTTTCTTAAATGAAGTAACCAGGGTTAAATGACAAAAGTAATTTTAAATGACCATTCCAATACAATAATATAGTTAAAGTAAGATGTGCAAATACATAGCTAATAATGTGTGTCAAACAGCCTATTTTGTTTTGGAATTTAGCATAAAGTTAATGTTGACAGATGCATAGTATCTAAAGATATTGTGATTCTCTTTATATTTTCTTGAGAATTTTGAAGAAAAAAATACGTGTGTTAGCTTGTTTATAATCACAATATCTAACTCTTATTTTAGGAGAAACAAGACATTTGAGCACACAATTAATGGAAGATTTCTTTCTGATAAAACAAATTTGTGTCTGTGTCTTAAGAGAAATAAAAAACCAAGGAGTCTGTGTTTCTGGCCACTCAATTTATATTTTTTAGCTTAAGCACAAGAGTAAAATCCACTGCAATAAAAATACTAATTCCATGTGGAAACTTTTACTCCATTAGCTGTGTAATGAGCCATACTCTACCGAAATCAAGAAAAAGGTAGATATTTAGCTCAATTATGTTTGCATTAACATATCTTTAGTAATACATACTGATAGAGACTGTAGCAGATAATCATAAAACAGCTTTTATGGGATATACCTTAAAGATAAAATGTGCTTTTATTTCCTTCTACAAATAAATACCTCACCATGTTGAAAGTTGAATTAAATTATTTCAAGGAAAAGACACAGTCCAATTTTCTCTGTGTTATAAAATCCAACTCACAAATATAATTATGACTATAAAACGGTTGAACTCCCATTAAGTGCAAACAAATCACCTCGATTCCTGAGCATCTCATGTCCCAGTTGCTGTTTTTCTAGTTTAGAACGTAAACTGAAATTGGAAATAAACAAATGAGTCATTTTTAGGAAGAGTCATCCCCAGCTCCAGCATCTGAGTGTGCTTTCTAGCTAATCATGTGTTCTGTCAGAGGTGGTTTGGGAAGGGGAAGAGGAGAGGCTGTGGATTGTGGAAACTTTGGATTGTGGAAAGAGAAATGCACAGAAAAGCAAGAACTAGTGCCACAAAATTAGAGATGGCAAGGGCAGGGATTGGTAAAATTAGGGAGAACCCCCCTGTTGTGTGTGAGTTCTTCCATTATGCCCTGGTCTGTATTTATGCATGCCTCCTTCCCACAAACCCTTGGATCCCTGACCCTTACTTTGAGAATATGCCTGATTGAAGGGAAATTCTAGATGAGCTTTGATGTTCCAAGTCTATTGCTAATACTCTTTGCTTCACAATCTTTTCTGTCATGGTAAATATTCTGTCTGCGTGTAGGTGTGGTCTAAAAGAAATATATACAAATAAGCACCAGATTCTGTGGCTGAAATTGTTGTTTCTTTGGGATTTACCCTGGATTTATGTTTGATTTAGCTGCTAGAAGGAAGAGAGAAAGATATATATAATAAATTATCACATATTTATATTAAATAAGATATAGCACAAATATGTATGTTTATATGTATATATTTATAGATAACAGTGTTATTGATGTAAAAAATGGTGCGACAAAACCTGAATAACTGCCAACAATTGCTTGGGAAATATTTTATTTCTAAATAAAAATATTGTCATGGTGGCTAATTTTGTTCCATTATCTTCTATATTTTTGGAGTTTAATACATACAACTTCAAATTTACAATTGCCTCGGCTGAGCCCCAGTGGTGTAGTGGCTAAGTGTGGGACTGTGGCCCACTGGCTTGGCAGTTCCAATCCAGCAGCAGTTCTCAGGAGCAAGGCTGATAGCTCCCAGGACCACCAGGGAAGTGAGCCCCCCCTCCCAATTTACAATTGCCTCTTAAGTCTTGCTTCAGTTATTTAGTATCAAATGTCAAAATGATACTTTTAGACTTCAGCATTTGATTCAAGTAATATACCTATGACTAAGTATAGATTATTTTCTGGGTGGCAAAATGTTTGGCTACTAACTAAACAGTTGGCAGTTCAAGTCTACATAGATACACCTAAGAAGGAAAAAGTTCTGACTGCTTGCTTTTCAAAGCCACAGCTACAAAATTCCCAACCAACAACATTCTACTCTGAAGCACATAGGATCACTGGGGATCAGAGTTTTTTAAGTATGATAGAAAATGTTAATGTAAGTAGAAACTAGATTTCCAAGCGATAATAGGTCTTCAGTTTTTAACCTCTGTCTCACATTTGGCTGTGGACGAACTCACAGAAACTTGGATGCATACAGTGGGAAAGTTGAGAGTAACTTTTGCTCCACATTATCAGCACAAGAAGACTTGATTCTCTTGGGAGAATGTTAACTTTCTTTCCCAGTTATAACTGAAATCATGGAGGAATATTATGAGTTGGCTCTGACTGTGACCCTTGTCTATGCCCTTAGATTTCTCTACACAGTTATTAAGAGATTCCAAGAAATCTGTTTTGTGTCCGATTTTTGATATTTTCCCAAGAACTTCAGAATTTGTTCACCAATGACATTTCCCAATAATGATCAATAGCACAAATGCGGCTCTTTGGTTAGTGCTGGAATTAGAATTTGAATAGCATCAGCTCTAGTCTGTCTCCTTCCGGGAACAGAGAGTTAACCTTTCCAGGCATTTAATACACACATTAACAATCAGAACGTTTTCATATGAACACACAAAACATTTATAGATGGCCTATCTTTTGTAAGACTAGGACTATAATAACCCAAGTCACTGTAGAGTAAGTGATCCAATAGATGCAAAAAGACAGGAACAAGGAGTTATTTCAGTTGGGAAATGTTCATAGAAAAACTGAATTTTGAACTGGGGAGTGGACACTAAATGTACTTTCACTAGGAGAAAGGGGAACAGACCTTTTTGGGAATCAGACCCAATCAACCCAATGCCCTCGATACTGACTCACAGTGACCTTACAGAACATACTAGGCCTGCCTCCAAGGGGGTCAATCTTTATAGCAGCAGCTGCCGTATCTTCCTCCCAGATAGAAGCCAGTGGTTTAAAGTGCTGATGTTTCATTTAGACAGAAACCAAATTAACCACGGTGCCACCAGGGAGCCTTTTACTGGGAGTGGACCACAAAAGATGCTTTGACTTTTAGGGAGTGTGACATGCTCTCCAGTCGGTCGGAGCCTAGTAAGGAATAGTGTGGCCATCCTGGGAGGAGGAGGACAGCAGAAGTCAGAGGCATACCTCGAATGGCAGCCTAGAATTTGACATTGAGACAGTGGGGAGGATCTTAAGGCTTAGGGAATAGAAATAAATATGCTTTGACTGGCGTTTCTGATAAAACAGATTCATGAGTGTATCATTTAGAAAACAGTTTGATACATCAAGATCAGGTAATAGTAATAAATAAAAAAAAAGTCTGTTAAAGATGTTGGCAAAGTAAAGGAAGGCCAAAAGATGTACAAAAGTAAGTCAAAAAAGCATGACTCCAAAATCATGAAAGCATTTATTAAACAAAAATCTGAAGATCTGAAATAACAGTTCTGACATTTTCTAGAAATTCAAATTGTATCTCTTTATAGTGTTTTTTTTGGTAGTAAAAGTAGTAATAAGAAGTCTGAAATGGTAGGAAGAACATTGTAGTACAGATGTGGGAGCTTCCCAATGAAATTCTCAATGGCAGCCTTTGATCCCCTTATGGAATGACCAGTTGTGATGCCATGACGGGACCAAAAAATCCTATGGCCAAAGTCTTCTGATATTTTTCTTACCAAGGCAAATTTCAACTTTCTTAAAACTTTTTCACAATTTACCCCAGGATCTTTCCGTGTTCAAGAAAATCTCTCTAGATTATCCCTTTGGAGAGTCCAAGCAATCACATACTTTTGAGCTGGCATTCCTTCTTGAATTTAACCGGCTGAGCAGATCCTCCAAAAGCCATTGTTTTAAACAGACCTAGCTCTCTTGATCATGTTGGTGAATCCATCCAAGACTCATCCTGGCATTAACACTTTCCATAACATTGTCTTTATCTTTCTGAAAAGATCAGCTCTCTGGACCGGCTGATCTTTGCCCATAATTTCTTTGCAGCAAGAGAGCTTTTGAAAGCTTGCTGTTGGCCAGATATTTACTTAAAATTGAAAATATCAAATAATGTTAAAGTCAGGCTTCAATTGTTATCATATCCATGATAATTGCTTGACCGTATTCTACCAGCTTTTGGCCGTCAGTGCTGTTTTTGTATCCATCAAGGTTGAAGACCTTCTCTTGAGGCGCAT
Source organism: Nesogale talazaci (assembly GCA_004026705.1). Classification (NCBI taxonomy): domain Eukaryota; kingdom Metazoa; phylum Chordata; class Mammalia; order Afrosoricida; family Tenrecidae; genus Nesogale; species Nesogale talazaci. The sequence continues at coordinate 100,882 of PVJH01003140.1, forward strand.
AGTTGAGGTCTTTCTGATTTTGTTTATCATGCTTGATCCGTCTGGAAACATGGAACCAAGAGATAGCATGCATAGGGGAGAGCAAGAAGACAATATTGATGGATGATAAACTTGAACCAAGCCCTGGAGGCAAAGAAGACTTAGAGCAGAAAGACAGGTGAAGTAGGTATTTATCATTGTATTCTTCAGCTGGACACAATAGAAAACACACAAAACTCACTGGCATCATGTTAATGCTGACTCATAGCCATCACCCAGTGGGTTTCTGCAACTGTAACTGTTTATGAAGAGAAAGCGCAGTTTTTCTCCACACAGCTGATGGTGCTTTTGCACTGACAACCATGAGAACCACCATTCACCACATCACCACCGCACCAGTAGGATTCTGAATATCACAGAGCCAATGATAGTTCATGCAATAACTGCTCCCAGGAATCTGGGCTTTTGTCTTTTAAAAAAAAATCATTCTTGATCCATAGATAAATTGTTCCCATTTGCTGCCCCATCCAGTAAGACTATCGAGAGTTCAAATAACATAATCTTCCAGATAGCCATCTCATAATTATAAATTAGGTTAAAAACCACATTATTTGCAAATTTAGCTATTACTAGGAACAGACTGAGCTTTTGATTGCTTGTACTGGCAAAAGATTATTCAAAGTCTCTTGAATGCCATAGGAACAAACAAATCTGTCCCAAAGTATGGTGTACAGCCAGAATTGTCCTTAGCCTTCATCTTTAGACATATTATCAGGAGAGAAAAGCCTTTGGAAGGAGGCATCATGCTTAGTAAGATAGAAGGCTAGCAACAAAGAATAAAATGGTGAGATGGATTTATGACTTAGTGGCTGCCACCATGAGTTCAAACGTAACAGCACCTGTGAGGATCACACAGGACAGGGCAGTGTTTTCTTCTGGGACTACAGGGTTCCCATGAGTCAGAACTGACTCAATGACACCTCAGGACAACAACAATATCATTGGAACAGATTACTTATGACTCATAGTCCATTCGGAGACTAAGAGCTGTTACTCTTTCACACATTGAAGAAGAGCCAGTTCTCTTAGAGTTTGACTCATCATGACCCCGGTGTGTCAGACTAGCACTATGCGCCATAGAATTTTCAATAACCGTGTTTTCAAAGAAGATCACCAGGTGATTCTTCTAAGACACTTCTAGGTAGACTCAAACGTCTAACCTTTCTGGTTAGCAGCTAAGCACATTAACCGTTTGCACCATATACCGATTCCTTTTTCACATACGATGTATGTGTAACCTGATCCCTTCTAATACACATCCTGGGATAATAATCATTGTAAAACCCACTCCACCACATGTCTGTCAGTTTCCCGTGTTTGTGTTTGCTGTGATGCTGGAACCTATGTCACTGTTCTTTCTAATTCCACTAAGGTCACCCAAATGGAACAGGTTTCAGTGGCTTTTCCAGGCTAAGAATAGACAACGAAGAAGGACTCATCTCCACACTTTGGAGGAAGCCACTGCTGAAAACCCGGTGCATAACTTCAAAACATACTGAAGGTCTAGTGAATGGAAGTAGAACATTTTCAAGAGCTGGAGGATAGACCCCTTGTGTCAAAGGGCACTTAGCATATAAATGATGAGGAGCTGTTATCTTCAAGTGGTCATTATATAGACAAGAAAGAAAGAAAAGATCAAAGTAGATGTCAGAAGAGACTCAAACTTGCTCTTAATCACTGAGTAGCTAAAGCAAATGGAAGAAAGGATAAAGTCAAAGAAATGAATTGAAAATTTCAAAGAGCAGTTTGAGGAGATAAATTCAAATATTTTAGTGAAATGTACTAAGACCTAGAAAACCAAAAGGGAACAACATACTCAGCCTATCTGAAACTGGAAGAATTCAAGAAAAAAATTTAAGTTTTGAGTTGCAACATTAAAAGATTCTATGGGTAAAATACTGAATGACGTAGAACACATCAAAAGGAGATGGAAAGAATACAGAGAGTCACTAACAAAAAGAACCACTCAACATTCTGTCATTAGAAGAGATTGCGTACAAGCAAGAACAAATGGTACTGAAGGAACTTCAAGCTGCACGGAAAGCATTAGCTCAAAACAAGTCTTGATGGAATACCAACTGAAAGATTACAACCAGATGATGAAAGACTCGAAGCATTCATTCGTCTATGCCAGGAAATTTGGAAAAAAGCTTCTTGGACAAGAGACTGGAAGAAATCCACTCATATATGTTCTCATTCCAAAGAAAGGTAACCCAAAAGAATGCTCAAGCTGTAGAATAATATCAATGACATCACATACCAGTGAATTTTTGCCAAAGATCATAATAATGGTTGCAGCTGTCAGCATAGTGACAGAGATGCAGGCTGGACTTAGGAGAGGATGTGGCACAAGGGGTATCATTGCTGATATCAGGTATATCGGGGCTGAAAGAAGAGAACACCTGGAAGACATTTACTTGAGCTTTTTTGACTATTCCAAGGCTTTCAACTGTGTAGTTCAAAACAAATAACCTTGATAAGGTGGGGGATTTCAGAATGCTTCATTGTGCTCATGAGGCTCTTGAGCAGGGGTCAAGCGGTAGATGCGCTAACAGATCAAGTGACAACAGAGCAAGGTGTGCTATCAGAATACTACTGGCTTAACGTGGGGAAGGTGTGCATCAGCGTTACAGCCTTTCACAGCACTTGGTCTATCTTTATGCTGAGCAAATAATCAGAGACTCTGGCTTATATGAAGAAGATTGGGGCAGTAGGATTGGAGGAAGGCTTATTAGCAACCTGTGGTAAGCAGAAGCCACAACCTCGCTTGCTAATGTCCAGAAATCCATCAGCACTTGCTGATGAAGATCAAGGATAGCGACCTTCAGTAGGGATTGCAACTCAACATAGAGAAGACCCTGAGTCTCACACCTGAATCAATAGGTACAATCATGATAAAAAGAGAAAAGGCTGAAATTGCCAAGGTTTTTTTTTTTTCTTGCTTGGGTCCACTCACTGCTTATGGATGCAGCAGTGAAGAGATCACATGAGCTGTGTTTGGTGATCTGCATTCAAGAGCTCTCATTAGAGCATCAAACATCAGGAACGTTGCTTCACGGACTGAATGGTCCCTCATGCAAGCAATGCGGGGTATTTTCAACTGCTCCATAGGCATGGGAAAGTTGGATATTGAATGAAGATGAATTTGAATTGTGATGTTGGAGAAGAATATGGAAAGTGTCATTGACTGCTAAAAGGACAAACTGATCTGTCTTAGAAAAAGTGTCACCAGGGGAAGTACATCCAGGGTGCTAGAGGCAAGGATGGCAAGCCTTGGTATTACCTATTTTGGACATGTTTGCAGGAGAGACCAGACCCTGGAGAAGAACACCAATGTGTGGCACAGCAGAGGGGCAGATAAAAAGAAGGCCTTCAGTGAGAAGAGTAGACCGGTACAACCACTGTGAGGAGGGTGCAGGCTGGGTGTTTTTTTGGTTCTGTTGTGCATAAGGTAGTCATGGTCAGAACTGACACAGTGAATGCTAATGGCAACAACCATGGCCTCCTCTATTCAAAAGAAGAGATCATTTTGCTGCAGCCCTAGCCCCTGGTAAAGCCCCACACACACAAAAAGTTTTTTTTTGGCAAAATGCCTCCTGGAGTTGCACAGCACATTACTAAAAAAATGGTCTTTCATGAATCCTGCTGCCAAGAATAAAAAATTCCTCTCATATGTGACCATAAAACACTTTTTCATCATAATATCTCTTGAGACTTTTGTTCTGTGGAAATAAAACTAGTTTCTAGTGCAATGAACTGGAGTCTTTCAGATTCTTTAAAAAAAAAAGGGTATAACGTGCTTTGGGTGAAAGCTTACAAAGCAAATTAGTTTTCCACTGACAACTTTCATATACACAGTGTTGCATGACGTTAATTACAATCCCCTCAAGGTGTGAGCACTCTCCCGTTTTCTATTGTGACTTCCCCATTCTCACTGTGTCATCACCTGCCCCTTGATTCCTTTCAATCTTTGCTGTTGGGGAGATTATGCCTTTTGGTTTTGTATGGTTGATTGATCTAAGGTGCACACTTCTCCTGGGTGTTATAATACATTTTATAGGCTAGTCTTTTTTTGGTAGTTTATGTCTTGGGCTGTTAACCACAAGGTTGGCAATTTGAAACATCCAGTTTTGACTATCATAAAGTTTATAGCCTTGATAACTCTGAGGGGAAGTTCTAGCCTTTTCAATGGGATTGCCATAAGTCTGAATTGACTCCACGGCAGTGAGTATAAGGGTTTGCATTTGCTTTTGTTTTAGAGTTTGGTTACTTGACCCAAAGGTGGTTTCTGGTAATGGCATCAGTTCAAAGTTAGAAGTTTGCTTTAGGGCAAGTGTATCCAGGATTCCTAGTAAGTCTGGACTTTTACAAATCTGATTTTTTTCCTACATTTTTATCCAACTCTAACTGGGGCCATCTATTGTGCTTCTGGCCTGAGAGGTTGTAGTCATAGCTGGGAACCATGTAATTCTTCTTGGTCTCAGGTTAGAAGAGACTGTGGCTTAGGTGATTGATTCATCCTTTGAACTAATTGCTTCTTTTAACCTTCCATTTCCCTCTTTTTTCCCCTCCAGAAGGGAAGAGATGAATAGTTGTATCTTAGGCAACTGTTCATAAAATTTTAAGACCCTAGGTGCGATTCATAAAGATAGTATTTACAATACTTTTATGAACAATGCTATGCTAATTACCTTAGATGTCCCCTGAGACTATGGTCCTTATCCTTCAAGCTCAGTCCTGGGAGATGTTGATTTGTGTCTTAGAAGCTTCCATAACTGTGTCCCTTAAGTGCTGCATTATATATGGATATTACACACAGTATCTATTAATACAGAGAAATATTTACAACCCAATATGCATGTGGGTATACTCCTGCACGGCCATCCACATCCATTTAACATACATTTCTTTGTATTCCTTCACAAATTATTGTTTGTTACCACTTTTGTTATCAAATATATCATAATTTTCCCTTACTCAAATATCCATTTCCAACTTTATTTGACACCCACAATCACCTTGTTCTGACTTCTACTATACCGTTTATTGCCTTTTCCTCCATCCAAATTAGCAGGTGTAACACTGAAACAAGAATGCACAGTATATCTTTCTGTTGTGCATAGAATCAAAACTGCTTTATGGTACCTAGTAATACCAGCTATCTAGTGAGTAATTTCCCCCCCCCGTCTTTCTCAACCCTGGTATTCATCAAAGAACATTTCTTCTCTTCTTTTTTTTTCTTGGTTGGAGAGAACATGGTTTAATTAAAGACAAAACTCATGCTAGCAGCTGCAAGTATTGCACAGAAATGAAAAAAGGGGGTAAGAGAAGGAGGGAAGGTGGAGTATTTCTTCTTGTGTATAAATCTATTCTAGATTTTTTTACAATAATGATTTCCTACACTTTTTGTTCCTTAGTGATAGGGTTGTCTATTCAAAAGAATGCCCTCCACATTAATTCATGCTGTGAGATGTTTCCCAGACTCATCGTTATATAATTTCTATATGTAAGTGCTAAAATTTGTTGAGCTATACATCTGTAGGTAGGCCCTCAAGTTTCTATATTTTTCCTGTTGTGAGTCATATTGTAAAAAATCATGGATCATGGATGTATATATATTTATTCATATGACCATTCTATATATCTAAGGCATTTACCTAGGAGTGGCATTGCTAGATCATATAGCATTTTTAGTTTCTAGATTTTAAAGGAAGTAACCAAAATTTTTCTGTAGTGGCTGTACCTTTCATACTTTCACCAAGAGTATATAAAATTTCCAGGCTCTCCACAGCCTTGACAGAGTTAGTTGCTCTGTTTGTTTTGTTTTAATTAGTGCCACTAATTAAATTAGGTGGTAACTCATTGTACGTTTAATTTGCATCTCTGGAAAGGGTATCACCATTTCTCTGTCAGTTTGTCACAGATTGACACAGTGACTTCACCAGTGGGGTCAGGCATGAGAAAAATAAAATTGTGAGTATGATGCAGGACCCAGAAGAGTTTTGATCGGTTGTACATGGGATTGGATGGGTCATGATCACTGTGACTGCTCCTAACAATGCAACAATGGTTAATGATTGAGAGCATCTGTTCATGAGTTTGTTAGTCACACGAATATCCCTTTTTGGTGAAATGTGCTTAAGTCCTTTGCTAAAAACCTTAAAATTGGATTGTTTGTCTTTGTGTTGTTGAGGTGTTGATATTTTCGATATGTTTTAAAGATTAGCTCCTGGTCAGATATGCCATAGCAAAACAATATTTTCCCAATCTATAGGGTTTTTTGTTTTGTTTTTGATGAAATATTTTTACAATTATTTTATTGACACTCATACATTGCAATACATGCATACATATACTGTGCCAAGCACCTTCACATGCCTGCTGCCATCATCATTCTCCAAATATCTGCTTTTTGACTTGAATCCTTGATAGCAGCCTTTCATCCCTTCCTCTCCTTCACCTCCCCCCTTCCCCCACCAACCCTCAATACTTTATACATTGTTATTATTTAGTCATATATTACACTGCCCAAGGTCTCCCCTCACCCACTCCTCTGATGTCTGTCCTCCAGATAGGAGGCCATGTGTAGATCCTTTGTAATTGGCTCCCCTCTCTACCCCACCTTCCCTCCACCCATCTGGTAACTCCACTCTTACTAATGGTCCAATGGGATTCATCTGTCCTGGGCTCCCCGTATTTTCCAGTTCCTATCTGTACCAATGTATCTTCTCCAGTCCAGCTGGATTTGTAGGGTAGAACTGGGATCATGATTGTAGGGGGAAGAAGCTTTTAGGAACTAGACTGAAAGTTGTATATTTCATTGCTACTTCACTGCACCTTGACTGGCCCGTCTCCTTTCTGTGACTCTTCTGTAAAGGGTTATCCAATTGTCCACAAATGGGTCTTGGGTCCCAACCCTGCTCTCCCCCTCATTCATAGTGATGACTTTCTTTTTCCCTGCTCTCCCCCTCATTCGTAATGATGAGATTCTTTTTCTTTGAAGCTTGATACCTGCTCCCTTCGGGCCCTCATGATTACACAGGTGTGCTTCTTCCATGTGGGCTTTGTTGCTTTTGTGCTAGATGGTCACTTGTTTACTTTCAAGTTTTTTCGATCTCAGGTGCTTTATCGTTTGGCAACTGGGCACCATCAGCTTCCTCCACTCTGTTGGCCTCTGCACCCATTTTACTTCAGTGATTATATTGGGAAGGTGGGCCCATAATGATATGATTCTTATTCTTTGATGCCTGATACTTGATTCCTTCAACACCTCATGGTCACACTAGCTGATGTGCTTCTTCTACAGTGGGTTTTGTTGTTTCTGAGCTAGATGTCTGCTTGTTTATCCTCAATCCTTTTAGACCCCAGATGCTATATCTTTTGGTAGCTAGGCGCCATTAACTTTCTTCACCACTCTTGCTCATGCCCCCACATGTACTCAGTGATCATCTTGGGAAGGGGAGCACACAGTGATGTGGTTTTTGCCTGCTTGATGCCTGAGACCTGATCCTTTGAACACCTCATGGCCACACTGGCTGGTGTGCTTCTTCTGTGTAGGCTTTATTGCTTCTCAGATAGATGGCCTTTGTTTATCTTTAAGCTGTTAAGACCCCAGATGCTATATCCTTTGATAGCTGGGTGCCATCAACTTTCTTTGGTGAAATAGTTTGATGAGCATATAAACTTAATTTTTTGGAGGGACAGTTATCTGACTTGTCTTCTGCATTAATAATTTTTTTGAATCTTCTATTTAGGTCATAATTAGAACCTATATTTTATTCAATAAACATTTATATCTTTGACCCATTTTTAGCTAATTTTTATGTATGGTGTAACATATGGATTGTATTTATTTCTCTTTTTTGCAGATAGATACTTGGTTTTGCCAATGCCATCTGTGAAAGAGACCATCTCTTGCCAATTTAATGGAATGTATCCTGTTGTCAAAGACAAGCTGCCTGTAGCTAGCTGAATTTATATCTAAATTCTTATTTATGCTCCACCAGTCGGTGTGCCAGGATGTTATGATTATTTTGAGTATATAATATTTGTAAATTTGAGAAGTGTCCGGCTTCCTACTTTGTTTTTTTCTTCAATGTTTTAACTGTCCAAGGGAACCTAGGTGGCATAGTTATGCATTTAGGTACACATTAAGCTGCCAGTCACAATGGTAGAAGTTCAAGTTCACTAGAGGCTTAAAGGGAGAAAGATGAGACTGTCAGTTCCTATAAAGATTTAAAATTTTGAGCACCCAAAGAGGCAGTTATAGTCTGTCTTGTAGGGTCACTATGAGTCAGAATCTACTGAATAACAGTGGCTTAGCTTTCAAGGCCTTCTTTCCTTTCTCTTCTGAGCTAGAGATTTGTTTTTACATTTTGGGAAAGAGTGTTGTGATTTGGAAAAGGACTGTACTATAGCTATAGGTCACTTTTGGTATTATTGATATTTTCACACCAATCTTCCTATCCATGAGCATAATGTCTATCTATTGGGTTCTTTTTTTGGTTTTATGCAGTACTGTTTTCCATTCTTTATGTCTTTTATGTCCTTAAGGTTTATTCCAAAGTATTTGATGACTATTAAGATATGATATTCCCCTAAAAAAACCATTTTTTGGGGGTGGTGGTGGTCTTACAGCTTTTATCACAATTCATGCATCCATCCATCCATTGTGTCAAGCACATTTATACATATACTGCCATCATCACTTTTAAAACATTTTCTTTCAACTTGAATATTTGATATCAGCTCATTTCCTTCTTTCTCCCACCTTCCATTCCTCATGAATCCTTGATCATTTTGTTTTCAGGTCTTGATATTTTTTTTTCATGTTTCACTGTCTCCCTTCACCCTCTTTTCAGTTGTCTGTCCCCTTGGGAGGAGGTTATATGTAAATCATTGTGATCGGTTCCCTCTTTCTCCTGCCACCTTACCCTTACCCTCCTGGTACTGCTAGTATAATTATTGGTCCTAAGGGGTTTATCTGTCCTATATTCCCTGTGTTTCAGGCTCTCGTCTGTACCAGTGTACCAACTCTGGTCTAGCTGGATTTGTAAGGAAGAATTAAAGCCATGATATTGGGGGAGTGAGGAGGGGAGAGAAGAAGCATTAAAGAACTAGAGTAAAGTTGTATGTTTCATCAGTGCTACACTGCACCCTGACTGACTCATCTCTTCCTTGTGACCCTACTGTAAAGGGATGTCCAATTGTCTACAGATAGACTTTGTGTCTTCATTCAGCAGTTCCCCTCATTCACATTGCTTTGATTTTTTGTTCTAGGTTTTTGATGCCTGATCCCTGATCCAATCTATACCTCATGATCACGCTGGTTGGTGTGCTTCATTTACGTGAGCTTTGTTGTTTCTCATCTAGGTGGCCACTTATTTATTTTCAATCCTTTAAAACTCAAGATGTTGTATCTTTTGACAGTGGAGGATCATCAACATTCTTCACTACATTTGCTTATGCACCCATTTTCTCTTCAGTGATCATGTCTGGAAGGTGAGCATCACGGAATTATGGGTTATTAGAACAAAGTGTTCTTTCGTTGAAGAAGTACTTGAATAAAGGCCCAATGTCTGTCTATCTTAATATTTAATATATAAATATATGTACATAGGTCTATTTATCTATCATTATATAAAAAGATGTTTACATATACACATGCCTGTATTTAGACCTCTATAAATGCCCTGAGTCTCCTAGGTATTTCCTCTCTTTCCCTTTATTTTTCTCTTTTTCCACGATCAAGTTCAGCCTTTATCAACACTTGGGTTTCAGTAACTCCTCTTTCATTGCTCTTGAGCAGGCTTTACCAAGCATCCTATGTACCTTCCTCACCATCAGTTTTAGATCACTGCTGTTCCCTTGTCCTTGAGTTTGTTGACACCCCTTCCCTTCCCCCACCTTCTCCTTTCATATATTCCTTAAGGTTTCATTGTTTTCTCTGCCAGATTGTTTAACCCACCTATCTTATCTAGAGAGATATGCAGAAAAAATAATAAACATAAAACAAGACAAAGCAAAACAAAAACAACAAAACAAAATCAAAAGAAAACAAAATAGCAACAATAGCAACAACAACAAAAAGAAGAGCCTACAAACAGTTCCAGGTCTTTTAGTAGATCTTTAGGAGTGTTTTCCAGTCTAGTTGGACGAGGTGCCATGCCCTGGCTCTTTTTGGAATTGCTTTTGTTTGTTGTAAGGAAGCCAACTGAATTCTACATGTCAATTTTGTACCTTCTATTTTACTGACCCCTTCTAGTAGTCTGAAGAACATTCTTATGGAATACCTGAGTTTTCTGTGTAGAGGGTCATGGGATAACAGTGATAGGGATAGTTTTATTTTTTTCACTACCAATCTGGATGACCTTTTTTTCCTTTTCTTGCTCTGTTACTCTACTAGGACTTCCAGTACAATATAGAAAATGAGTGGTGATAAAGGTCATCCTCTTTTGGTTTCTGTTCTCAAGGGAAATGCTTTTAGGCCCTTTCTATTGACTATTGGCTTTTTTGTATGGGGAATTTCCCTGTATTTCCATTTTGCTAAGAGTTCTTGTCAGAATATAGTGTGGGACTTAATCAGATGTTTTTTATGCATCAACCTTTCAGATTTTAAATATTTATTTCAATAAATTCCCCATCACAAACTGTAGCTAGCATAAGTGTACTTTAAAGGTAAGCTATTATAAATTTTGGATATTTAAAACACCTCTTAAGATGATTTGTAAAGCTTTTGTGTTTTCTCAAAAATTTTTTTTTTGCCTAACTGCTGTTGTAGAGACATTTTAAGACATGATTCCAAATGTGGTACATGCTGTTCTAACAACAGAATCATGTCTTCTGATTTCCTAAGTGATACTCACTTATACGTGAGTATAAAAATTATTACCTGTAACTAAATTTCAGAGTGGAAATAAATTGTGGTGAACACAGTAACTTTAGTACGCAAGTCTATTTCTGTTTCAAATATGGCTTTAAAATAAGCATTGCATTGGAAGCAGCCTCATGTCAAGTTATTCTTTATTGATAGTGGATAGAAGCAACCATTGTGTTAACTTTGTCTATCATAACTTTCAATTTTATTTGAGTAACCCTTTTAAGATTTTTCTTAATTGGGGACATTTCTTTTTGGATTGAATTGTATCCCTCAAGATAAGTATTGTAAATCCTAACCCCTATGTCTATGGAGACATTCCCACTTTGAAATGAGTTTACTTCGTTATGTTAATAAGGAACGAACTAGTCTCTCAGAATTTGGTGTATCTTATATCAATCCCCTTTGAGCTATAAAAGGAACATATTCATGAAACAAGGAAGAAGACATGGGGATGAAAGGTTCCATACCCATGATTGCCATGGAATAAAAGTTTTAAAATGACAAGGACTTTTCCCCAGACCAGCGAAGAGAGAAAGCCTTTTTCTAGAGTATATGGCCTGCATTTGGACTTCAAGACCTCTAACCTTCTAAAACTTTTTCTTGCCATCATCCACTTGTGTTCACTTAGTTCATTCCCAGTTGAACAGGGTAGAAGTGCCCCTGTGGGTTTCTAAGACGGTAACTCTTTATGGGAGTAGAAAACCTTGTCTTTCTCTCCTGACTGGTTGGTGATTTTGAGATGCTGACTTTGTAAATATAAGCCCAAAATATAATCTTTATATTACTAAAGCTCCTCTTGTTACAGGAGGACTAGATAATGGGAACAGGGAACCATCCAGTTCTCCTTCAGCAATTGGTGATAACTTTATTATATACTCATGGGATATAGTTGTTTACCTTCACTTTATTTCTATTGTTTCTATTTTGATTGTTATAATGTGTATGTCAGATCTCTGATATACTCATTGTTAATTTGCTCCACTGCTTACAACAATGAGAACTGAATTAACTGTTCTACAAATGTTATTTTGTTTTCTTTGTTCAGACACATGTATGAGCCCATAGACTTGAATGAAGAGCCAAGCATGGCCACATAAAGTTGAGAATATGGAACAATAATAATTGATTACTAAATTAAGCAAGCTTAGCTCCTTTAGGGCATACCTTTTGTATTGTGTCACAGTATTAATTTGTCACAAATGTTTCTTACAGAAATGTAAGAAGACACTCATAATTTTGAATATTTTGTACTTCATATAAAAGCTTGACTTATGAACTCAGAAAATTGGGTTTGCTGGAGAAACAGTGCTATTCATCTTCCCACTCTTTTCCCGAACGAGTGAGATAGTTTTAAAAGAAGTTTAGCATTGCCTCACACAAAGAAAAAGAAAGCCAACAAAGACAGAAAATTGCTTCTAACTTTCTATATAACCATCTGAGCCCCATGTCTACAAATAAAGCTGTCTCAAAGACAAAAAGAACCAAACTAACAAACCACAAATGTCATGGAAAACTGTGGCATTTTATGCATTAGCAATTGTGATTATTTTAGGGGAAGAAAAGCCCTACCAAACTAAATCTGTGATAAGCTTAGGCTATTTTATCACTGAAAGTCTGGAAAGTGCTTAAGGTCCAGTTATAACCAAACAACTTCGGTTACATAAACTTAGAAACAAATAAAACCCTGTTGCTGTCAGGTTTATTCTGACTCAAGATACCTCTATAGAACAGAGTAGAACTGTCCCTTAGAGTTTTCAAAGCTTTAATCATTATAGAAACAGACTGCCACATCTTTCCCTTGGGCAGTTACTGGGTTTGAACCAGACACGTGATTCACAGTCAACTGCTTTATCACTGCACCACGAGGACTGGTAATCCTTCTGAATTCTCATATTTTGCCAACAGTGACACAACTTTCCTTCCTTTCTACCTAAGACAACATTCAGGGTCTGTAAAGTTGAAATGACAAGACTGCTCAGGTATTCTCATCTGGTGTCACTCTTAGCCAGATGCATTCTCTCCCTGCAAAATATTCCTGTTGACAAGCCACATGGAGCAATGCTGAAGGCAGTCAGAGCCTTGGAGCTGGAGGAGCTATGTGGAGACCCATGCCAGCACTAAGATGCTTCCATAGCCACTGGATCCACAAGACTTTCCACCCACTGGCTTGTGATCATTTATAACGCTTGCACTACTCAGGGATTTAATTTGTGTGTTTGAAAATTTTTGATTCTGTTACACCCTTTTGTTAGACTGGGTTCTTTTGAAAGCAAACTCAGTGTCACTTGCATGGATATGCACGTAGAAAGAGATTTATATAAAGAAACTACTTACACAGTGTCTTAGTCTGCTTGACTAGAGAAGCAAATTCATAGACACATATGTACGAGAGAACTCTATCTAAAAGAGCAATTGTATCTTAAGAAAACATCCAACCCAGTCAAGATCAAATCTAAAGGTCTGATATTAGCTCAGATGTCTGATTTTAATGTATATATTCCTCTTCAGACACACAAGACACTTGCCATGATGCTGAATGCAATCAGATCACAAACCAGTGGGTGGAAAGCCACATTGAGTTGGCCAGAACCTGACCAGATAAAGAGAAGATTTTGGATACTATGAATTGGTACATATTGCTGCTGACTATATGGATAGCCTGTCCTGATTTAACTTTGCTTATGGATGCATACTCACAAGGTTCCAACTAGAATGAAGATTGTTCACATCAAAGAATATGATTTGTCTTCTAAGAACACTGGGCTGATGCAAGTGGGCAATATAAAAATTTAATACCCCAAATTGGGCTGATTATGTCATAAAGTGGTTGGCTTATAAACTTTCATAGGTGGGCGAAGATGTCTACAGAATTACTTTGTAGATGTTCACATAAGCATGGAATTTTTTGTTGCTGTTCACTTATAGAATATTATGTTTAAATGAGGATTTGGCACATTTAAAAAAATTGTATGCATCTTAATTTTATTGTTAGTTACAGATATGGTTTTATTGTTGTTTTTCTGAAAATGATATATGGTTAAAGAGTTGTGTGATAGTGTCAAGTTGACAAGGGGTGTTCTGAGCTGTTACATAGTCTCCTTTTAACTTGTGAAGGGATGGAGTCAAGTCTGTAAACCAGGCCATAGTCAATGAGACCTCTGTGTGGGAATGTCCTTCATCCGAGGTTTCAGGAAACTTCTGTCTTCTTCCCTGGAGGTGGGAGACACTCTCTGTTTTGTCTTTCTGCTGACAAGACATAAGAAGTTATACCAGAGCCCTGGAGCTGGAGTAGACACACGAAGACTTAAGCCAACACTGAAATGTTTACACTTCCTCTGGGTCCACAAGACTTTCCACCCACTGGTCTGTGACCTTAATGAATTTAGCATCCTTTGTATGTGTTTAGTCTGAAGAGGAATTTATAGGTTGGTATTGGACATATGGGCTAATATTAGACTTACGGATTTTATATGGACTGAGCTGGATGCTTTCTAAATATTCTATTGTATATAAGGCTTTTTCTTATGCACATATGAGTGTCTATTAATTTGTTTCTTTAGTCAACCCAGGCTAACACAAAAACCTTTGTGATAGTTACCGTATGGTTTTGGACCATAAGACACACCTGACCCTAAGTCGCACCCAGGTTTTAGAGCAGGAAAACAAGAAAAAATTCTGAACCAATTAGTATCTGTGTACTAGAATATTTATTAAAACAAAGGAAAATATGGTAACATTTAACAGGATAAACTCAACAGTGGTGTTAAGATCAATCATCACTTTCATTAACAAATGAGGGGAGATGGGTGTTGCAACAATCATGTGACTTGACTGACACTGAAACTCCAGGAGGTGTGACTTCACCCAAATCTACAACAATCCACAGCATGCAAAGAGCAGTGGATAATAAGGGGGTGCAAGAAATCATAAACAAATCATAAACAAATCTGGGGTAGCACACCTTTGGGCCATAAGGTATACCCTTGTTTTCCCCCCACTTTGGGGGAATAAAAAGTGCATCTTATGGTCCTACAAATATGCTACATTATTTTATGTCAACTTGATATATATAAAATTATAGGGGTAGTATTCAACCTCTCAATCAGGCCACAAGCTGATGATGTGGAGGTGGTCTTCTTATAAAAAGGGCCCAGAGAATTTCCCCTTCTCTCTCTACTTTCACCTTCCTGCTGGAAGACACTAGTTACTGCCAGAGCCCCAGAGATGCATCTACTGCCATTGGATCCATTAGACTTTGCACCCACCGGCTTGTGATATTCCTGCATTCTGCATCATTGCATGTGACTTCTCGAGTCTGAAGAAGGATGTATGGACTAGTATCAGAAGTTTGGATTTTAATGGAATTGGACTGGGATGTTTCCTGATAGACAATTCTTGATACAAAGCTATTTTTTACATATATGTGAGTGCCACTGGATTTGGTTCTCTAGTCAATCCAACCTAACACACCTTTGGAGACAGTATCTGCTTGTTGTAGCATTTTTACGATTACGACTTTAAAATCCTCATGTAATAATTCCAGCTTCTGAATCATCTTGTTGCTGGCATCTGCTGATTGTCTTTTTCAGTTCGTTGAGCACATTTTTATTATATCTTGACTCTTATAGACATTAATTTATGACACTGTACACCCAACGTTACATTAACAATGTCTTGACAGACAGTTCCCTGTGGAGGTGTAGCAATTGGGCCATGTAGTACCTATGCTCTCACCACTGGTCATTCTCGTACCAAGGATAGCGGTGAAGTGGATTGCTTTCTGAGTGTGCTCACTGCTGTACTTAGTTGCATTGATGCCTGCTGAGAGTGGAGGTCCCACTCTTTATTGACCCCATGTTTAGGAGAAACATCACGGGTAGTGCTGGTGACCAGTACCATGGAGGTAAAGATGGGTGAGGTTTCCCCTCGTGCCACTATCCTGACAGGACAACCGGAGCCCTGTGTGCTTCTGCTGGGTGGGGATGGAACATGTCCTGCTTCAGGACATCCTATACTAGGGGTGAGGAAATCAACCATCCCGGCTCATATCACATGACTCACCAAAGAAGAAGTTCCAGTCATCACAGTAGAGGCAAGTTAATTATATGTTTAACCAGGATGGCTCACAAGTGATGTTCTGAGTATCCAAGGGTCCTTGGAAGAGAAAGAGTTTCATACCCGGGTGCTATACTATCTGAACAGGGAAATCAGAACATCATTAGGTTCTACCAGTTTGGGGAGGAACAGCTGTCCACTTGGCTCTGCCAGTATTATCTGCCAAGGGAATAAAAGCATTATCTGTGTCATGCCAAGAGTAGAAACTCAAATCTCCACTGGACCATGCCAAACTAAGGACTTGACATAGAGAGGGATGATTTTTCTGCTGTTTTTTTTGTCTGGAGTTAGAGTGGGTTTTGTCAAAAAAAAGTTTTCTGTGGTCAAAAAATAACTTCCATCGAATTCATTCTGACCCTATGGTGACCCCATGTGTGTCAGAGTAGAACTATGCCCTGCTTTTCATATGAGGTGCCCCTGAGTGGCCTTGAACTTCCAACCTTTCCGTTAAAAGCTGAGCAGAGCAGTTAACAATTCAGTTAACAGATCTCCATTCTGTTGTTAGAGCCTCTTTCTCTCCTGCCACATTCTGTGTTTCTTGATGATTCTGCGTTCTGGGCTTCTGCAGTACTTCTCTAGGGATAGAGGAGAAGCAGCAAGGCAAACTGGTGACCCTTTGCTGTGTGGCTTTTCAAATCCCAGGTCTCTATTCTGTTTACCTGCTTTCTTCTATATTTCAGGATCTTCCTTCTTATTTGTTGTGGAGTGTCCAGGTTTCTGAGAAAGGTAAACATGGAACAACTCCATCTTGTTAGATGTTCAAGTATCCACATATGGTGGCCTTCATTGTTGAGGAGTTGGGACGGTTTCCTTTTTTCTTTTGTGTGCTACAAGTTGAGGAACAGCATGTCCAAATCATGCTGGTATAGAGATTTCTGAGTGAAAGACTTCATCCTATGTTACATCTGCCCTGCACTTTCTCCAGGGTCCAAGAATGTTTCTAATGAGAGAGAGGGCTGTGCTGGAAACCAAGACACAACATGTTATGTTAGTTTCAGAATAGCCATTAGCTCATCTGTTTTTAGAGATCCGTGAAAGCACAATTGGTGAAGTGGATCACACGTTGGACTGCTATCAGCCAGGTCATAAGTTCAAAACCACCAGTGGCTTCATGGAGACAACAGAGTTTCCAGTCATTTGAAGATTCACAGTCTCAGGTATGCACTGGATCAGTTCTACTCTGTCCAAAAAGGTTACTGTCAGATACAATCAACTCCACAGGAGCAGGTTTTTGCGTTTTTCAGAATCACAATGGCTAAAACTTTGACTGCTAGTAAAAAAATTGAGCCTGCTGGGCCTTTGTAAGAGAGATATATGTCAGTGGACTAGTGCAAAGATTAAAGCAAAACAGCACAAGCCACTTTTACTAAGCTACGACACATAGTGACTGTGTAAACTGAGTGAACATTTCCATAGCGTTTACAAGGCTGTAATCCAACTTTTAAAGTTGAGAATGCTCCATAACCACTGCTATGGTGTTGCCCATGGCCAAGTAGTTCGTTTTAAACAAATCGCTAACTTTGAGCTCATTCTGTGCCCTATGCCAGGAAGAGTTTGAATTGTGTCGTAAGTTGCATCCAAAGACGATTCTTTGTGGGGGACGTTCAGGCTTTGCTTAGTATAGCGCTTCTCAACCTGTGGGTTCACAACGCCTTTGGGGGTCCAACGATCCTTCACAGGAGTCATCCGATTCACAGCAGTAGCAACATTACAGTTATGAAGTAGCAACAAAAATAATGTTATGGTTGGGGGGGGGTGTCACCACAACACGAGGAACTGTGAGGTGTCATGGCATTAGGAAGGTTGAGAATCACTGGCTTAGAAAGTCGATGCAACCTTGTTATTGAAAATAAATTGCTCTGTTTTTTGGGAGATAAACTAAGGGGATTGAAGGAAACACCAAGATTTTAGTTCCTTTCTTGTTTTTCATTGACTTCCTCTAATTCCCCCAGTAGACCCATTGGACAGAAAGAGAAGATTAATGTTTAATTTTATAGAGTGATTCCTGGGGGAGGCAGGATCATCTCTTTGCATTTTCTATTTCCTTTGAAATGAAATATTAAACATATTTAATCCTTATATATTTCTTTTATAAAATTTTATTTTAGTTCTTAAAGGACTGCATTCATATGTACATGTGTGTTTTCCTAAAAGCAAGCCATAATATTTCAAGTTGATATGCCTAAATGGAGCAAAAAATAATGTGCCTTTGCTGAGTCTAAGAGCATAAAAAAGCATATCTCTTTCTAAAATTGCATGCCTGTATTGGTTTTTAATGGGAACAAAAACCATTAAATCACAACTCTGTAGTGAGACTCTGTAGACAGACTCTGTAGTGAGAAACAAGCAAAGGTCTTCATTTAGTTTCTCTCTCCAAACAAATACCTGTAGTCGAAAAGCATTATGTCTTCGCATGAACCCTAACCTTAAGGAGGCATCTGAGAGATGCCATGGTCTAAGTTTGACCAACAGACCAAAAGAAAATGGTTCACCTCTTTCAATGGATACCTGAAAGCACAATTTGGGTAGCATGCTATGCTTCCGGGTTCTACCTTCCTGGTGAGCAGTTCGCAACCAACAACTGCCTCAAACTGTTGGTCCAATTATGAGGATTTATAGTGACTCTATGTTAAACTGAAACACTGGGCTGAGTCCCGGTGGTGTAAGTGGGTGAGTGCGGGACTGCGGCCCACACGCTTGTTGGTTCAAATCCAGTGGAGGCTCTCAGGAGCAGCACTAGGTAGCTCCCACGACCACCAGAGGGCAGTGATGCCCAAAAAACAAAAACAAACAAAAAATGAAACACTGTCTTGTCCTGCATTATCCTTATGATTCTTCTTATGTCTGAGTCCACGACTTACTGCAGAAGGTGGTATAAATCCACTGGTCAAGGATCTTCTCTTTTCCTGTACCTCTAGTTTACCAAACCTCATTCTGTGCCTTTCCAGGGACTGGTCTTTTCTGATAACATGTTCAAGGTAAGTCAAATGAAGCTTCTCCCTCCTTGGTTCTAAGGAACATTCTGGCTATACTTCTTCCAAGACAGATTTGTTTGTTCATTTGGCAATTATGATACTTTTGATTTTCTTTGCCAGCACCATAATTAAATGGATCAACTCTTCTTTCATCTCCCTTATTTAATGTCCAATGTTCATGTACATGCTTCAAAAACACACAGGAGCAGTTATATTCTTGAGGCAGTTATTCTGCCTTAAGATACAAAGATGAGGCTTTCTATATCTGTAAATACTTATAGATTTATAGTTTCCATTATATCCTGTCTGATATGTTCACTATGAGTTGGAATCAACTCCATGGAAGATGTACATATATACACGAAGCAATTGGCTTGGGTCAGGTGCACCTAAGTCCTCAAAGTCAACTTCTTGATTTCCAATATTTGAAAGAGTTCTTGTGCACAAGACTTGCCCAATGCAAAGCATCACTTGATTCCTTGACTTCTGCTTCCATGAGCATTCATTGTGGATCCAAGCAAGTTAAAATCCTTGACAGCTTCGGTTTTTCCTTCCAATTCATTCAAGATATATCTGCCAGATCAATGCATCTATGAGAAGCCACCAATAATTCAGTATTTTCAAATAAATAAAATTTATACTACATAGCTTGATATTAACCACTCAATTATATCCATTGCCCCAATTTAATAAAATCAGATTAAATATATGAATTATTGTGTGTTGCATATCTTATGTGCTTTTCTATTTCTTTGTTCAAGTTTTTCCCTTTCCCCAGATCCCAAATGTATTTATGATTTGGGCAAATAGACAAGGAAGAAAGGATATATTCCATGTATATTTGGGATCCAGATCATGTATGATCCTTGGAGCTGAGTATAATATTTCCAACCTCTGGTCTAGTATAAAAATTTAACTATACTTCTCTCAATGACATCTAGTACATTCTGTATTATATATTAATTACTTGTTTACAAATTTATTGTCTTCTGGGAAACCATTGATTTATGGAAAATAATTTTTTCTCCTTTATTTGGTATTTGTTATTGCAGAATATTTTTTATCTCAAAGTGTTTAAGTAAGCAATAAATATTTTACTGAACAATAAGTATCACCTATTCTGAGGGATGAATAAATAAACAAATTGGACAACTTAGGATGTTTTGAGTTGATACTCTAATTCTATTTGAAACAGTTATGAGAGCTTTTCTACCAAGAAGAATAGAAAAGGAGAAAGATGTAACTTGTGGTTATGTTGCACATAAAAGGGAAAAAATGGTAAAAGCTTTCCAGTGTGGTTGGGAAAGAGCTGGAAACTGAAGTTGGTGTCTAGATTGTTTTTTAACAGCATACGGCTGCTCAGGTTCAGAATTTAAGGTAATGAAGGATGAAGGGAAACTATAATTGCTATTATGAATTGTTTTACCATGCGAGAAAAAAAATCACTGTTTACAAGATTAAAAAAGATAATATAGAAGCAGTAAACCTTCACAGTCCTTACCAAAGCACAGGAGACTAATCCTATACATTGCCACTTTATGAAGTTGTTTACCTCTATATATCTGGAAAGGTGTCAGGGGGTACAATCAATCAGGTTAAGTTATGAGGCAGATTAAATTATGATCCTTATAGGAACGAATTCTCTAGGCCATAGCTTAAAGTAAAAAGTCAACCCTACCACGAAGAAAGTAGATCTCTGGATTGGCTTTATTTTTAGAGAATGTGGTATTTCTTATGTGTCCTCGATTGAAATCATGAGCCAGGACTTTCTATAGGGCATGTATTTTTGGTCTGTGCATACCTTTAAATGAAGTCCCTATATTATAGAAACAAATAAGCATTGAGCTATTCTCTCAAAAGCTAGTGGTGTGTTATCCTTGTTTCACTGAAGAATTTCATCTCATTCTAGTTAAGGCCATCTTGAAAAGGAGCCAAGGCTTCCTTTTCTTGTTATCAGTATCCTGGCCCCCACCACTAATACTGTATGCCAGCTGAGGCCCAGAGAGAGTAGAGGAGCATATGCAAACCTAACTTCATTGTGACTTATGAAAGGTTGACCAAAAATGGTCTTCAGCCATTGGTGGTGAGCAGGACAACTGGGTGCTATGTGGACTTCCACATAGCTCATGGTTCTGGAGGAAAAGGGAACAAATGTAGAGAATGTCCTGAACAAAAAAAAGGTTGGGGATTTGAATCCTTCTAGACAGAATCATTGAAATAAAAGGCTAATGATAGCCCTTTCCTCAAATTAATCATCTATTGAAAACTTTATGGAGAAGAGTTCTATTCTAACATACACAAGGTCACCATGCATTGAAGTTGACTTAGCAGCAAGACATTAGTTTTCCCACCTTTAAGTGGAATAAAAGGCGCTGGGGATTATCTGTAGGAGAGAGGTGAGTTTAGTCAAAGCAATGTGAATGTCTCTCATTTTCAAGAACACTGGGAGTGTCCTTGGAGACAGTTTGAAGGATTACATTGCTTGGAAGAATTACATTGCTTGAATTGAAGAGAGACGAGATTCGTTTTCTAAGTCCCATGGGGAGAGTAAGGACAAAGAAATTTTTTAAAAAATCAAAGGAGATGAGCTTTCATTTTACTCCAAAGAATAACTTAAACATATTTTAATGGCTCAACTATGAAAGAAGCTTTGTTGTGACATAACAAGGACTGAACTTTATTAGTAAGAGCAAATACAAAACAGATATTAGTTGGTATCACAGTTACTCTTTTTGAGGAAATGCTAACTATATAACAGAATTTCATTAGCGCTGATACAGGAGACACTGAGGGGCAGAGAGGTAAGGCAGTCACTCAAAGGCACATGGCTAGCAAATAGCTAAAGAGTCTGAGGCATTGTTTGCGGGGATTTAAGAGTTGGAAGAGTTGGCATCACGTGATTAGAATTAGCATCATGAGAGTTTGGACCAGATCGCATTTTCAATAGCAAAACATTACAACCCTATGCAATACTGTCTCATTTGAATAGCATCATGAAGTAACCTAAGAGCACCTGTGGGTTGGCATGTAAAGAGCACACAATTGACAATGAAATACTGACTACTTTATCAACCAGATGGAGAAATTCATACATAAAAAGTGATTACTACCATCTGTCTCACTTCTCAAAACATGATCTGAGAAAAGACACGCACTCATCAAAAGCTATGTGTGAGTCATTGGGCTAACATTTAAGTGGAAGAAATGTTTAGTGGAAAGTTTATTAAATAATAAACAGCAAGGAGAAACATGATCTGATTGTATGTAGTTAGAAAAGTTTTAAAAAAAGGAGAGGCTAGCACAACGTGGAAGTTTATACATCTGATATTTCTGACAATTCTTTAAAAAAATTGAAGTAGCAAAATAATAATGACTGAAGTAGGTGCAGACACAAGGGTGTTGACCTTTCTCCTCAATAAAATAAATAAAACAAAACTACTGTCACTGAATCAACTCCATTTACGGTAACCTTGGTTGTGGGGGGGGGGGGGTTGTAGAATTGTGCTCCATGGAGTATCCAAAGCCTTTTCCCGGATGTCCCTTGGAGAGCAATCCTGTTGCCAGCATTTTAGTCAGCACCTGTGTGAGTGAGTGTGTTAACTATTTGAACCACCCAGGGACTGCATGTACTTGATAAAACTTGTTAAACATGTAGCTTTGGCTCTGCAATTTTGTCCAACAAATGGACCCTAGCCCACTACCTGCATTTCCCCTCAGCTCCATTCCTGTCCTCTTGCTCTGTGGATACACTAATAATAGAATACAATGGGTGATATTATAGAAATAATTCTAGAGATTTCAACATGAAGGTATAGATGATATAGCCAAAAGTCTGCCTCAGTCCTAAGAACAACATAAGCATGTGGTTAAAAAAACTATGTCTGTTGCAACTCACAAATATATGAGGCTAGCACATGAAACCTGGTTATTCAAAGTCAGAATTAACACAGTCCCAAAGGCTTGAAAAACTTTATGGGAAAATGGAATCAAAATGAATGAAATTTCCCCACCAATGTTTTTAAGCCCTTTGACAGTTTCAGTTCCTTATAACATTGTCCCAATAATAAAAACGGTAACCAACCTGAGTTTCTGACATGAAAAGCTGGGAAGAGTAATTCCACTTGCCTGTCCAAGAGCCAGGTGTGTTACCAGGTGACTCGACCTTCTCTTTGGTTTTGCCTAGATCCTTCCGGTTGTTCATGGTAGTTCTCACACCCACTTACCAGGACAGGAGAGGTAGAGGGGGAATGGATGACTACTTGCATACAATCTACTAACCAGGACCCTGGTCACATATACACATATTTTAAGGGAGATTGGAAAATGCAGACTTTGTCTCAAGTCGTCATATATTCCAGATGAAAATTCTACTTAGTACGCTGGAAACAAAGGGGGGTAATGAGGTGAGCGCGTGTTTCTATGGAAACTGGGACACCATGTATGTGCTCTCCTTCTTGTTCTCCCTTTACCACTATAATTTTTAATAAGACCACACTCCAGGCCTTCTCTAAAAGTTACATATTAGTGGTCTCACTTGAGAGACTTTTCAATGTTTTATTTGGCCGTTTTAGGACATCCAACATTTGGTGCCGGCCATCTGGGTGTGCTTAGCTGTGGTCAAGCAGTCATTCTAGGGGAAGGAAGTGTCTGCACAGTGTAACTCTATTGCCAAGACAGCCCAGCATGGGCTCCAGCTGATAAGTTCTTGCTTCTGTAAGTGTCACCAACTTGGTCCTGACTCACAGTGACCCCATGTTTCTCTTTAGAGTTCAAACAATTTGTGAACCGTTACTTATCTAAAATTTGGAACCCATAGGAGAGCACTAGGCAGAAAAGCCTGATGTTCTAATTCTGTAGGGCTTATGGCCAACTAAATCCCATGGTCAGCACCCTGTGTTGGCCTGCGGTCAAACTTGGGTCAACTGCTTAGAAGGTTGCTGCTCTCACCACGTCAAAGGTGTAGTGATTAAGCAATTGACTACTACCTGAAAAGTCAGTTATCTGAACCCACCAGTTGTTCTGAAAGAGAAAGATGTGACAATCTACGGAGGTAAAGAATACAGCTTTAACATACCTCTAGGGGACGTGATTCTCTGTTCTACAGAGTCACCATGAATCGTGGTGGTAGAGTGGTTACATGTTCGGTTGAGAGCTGCATGGTTAGCAGTTCAAAACTACCAGTTCTGTAGGAGAAAGACCGGGCTTTCAACTCCTGTAAACAGTTTCACTCTTGGAGACCCATAGGGGGTCATCATGAGTCAGACTCGAGTTTGCAGCGTTTCTATGAGTAAGAATTGACTAAAAAAAAAAAAAAAAAAAAGAATTGACTTAATGACAATAACTTCCTGATTACTCCAGAAGCTGTCAGAACCTAGGTGGCATAGTCAGTTACACGTTGGACGGCTAAACACAGGTCAGTAGCTTGAATTCACCAGCTGCTCCCTGAGAGAAAGAGGAAGTTTCGACTTCCGTAAAGATTTACAGTCTCAGAAACCCACAGGGGCAGTTCCAATAGCGTTGCTATGAGTCAGATTCAAGTCAATGTGGGAGAGTTTGTGTTTTGAGGAGCTCTGATGGTGGAGTGACTAAACATTTGGTTGCTAACCCACATAGGGGCAGTTCAGCTGCATTGGTTTCTTTGCGAGAGAAAGATGAGGCAACCTACTTCCAAATCCTAGGTGGGCAGTTCTGCTCTGTCCTGAAGTGTCAACATTGGTCAGAATTGACTTGATGACAATGGAGTTTAAATCTTATGGAGCATGGATAATCCATAGTGCATGGGGTTACTATGAGAAAATTACACTAGACAAGGTGAATCTTAAGGGGTCAGGTGGGGGAGGGGAATTATGCTTTATTAGGAGGCAGGCAAAGTACTTTAACTTTCCCCTGAAGTAGGCAAACAGGAAATGTTTTCATGAGGTAATCATCAGGTAATCAGAATCTCAATGGTAACAGACTAGGTAGATGATAGCTAGAGATAGGTAGATAGATAGATAGATAGATATGAAGAAAGATAGCTGTCATCCAGTGAACTGACTCATGAAAAATCATTACCTGGTTTTCATCATTCTCATGATTACCGAAATGTTTGAGTCTATTACTACAGCTATCATGACAATCCATCTCACCAAGGGTCTCTCTTGCTCTCCTTGTCCTTCTACTCCATTAAATATGACATCTTCCTCTGGCTACTGATCCTTCCTGTTGATGTGCCCAAAGCAAGCAAACTGAACAGTGTTCTGTGGTGGTCCATGGAATTTCTGCTAACTAATTTTTGCAAGTAAATCAGGGGAACTCTTTTCTTAGGATAAGGGGACTTATAGATAATCCATGAGACAAGAAAAAAAGGTAATAAAAATTTGAGATAAAACATTCATTATTACATCATTATTGAAGAAAAAAGAGAGCCATTGAAAACTATAGCAATAATCTGAAGGGGAGGGAGGGAGGTTATTACGGGTCTGAGATTGGCCAATATGCCAAAATAGTGCAGAGAGTTTGATCTAATAGGGCCCATGGATCTACTGATGACCTAATAGGAATCTCTGGGTGGTTCAAGTGGTTAACTTTCTTGATTCTTAACTGAAAGCTGGATGCTTCTAACCCACCAAGAAGGTGCCTGGGAAGGAAGTCTGTCAATTTATTTTCATGATATCACAGCCATTGATACCCTATCAGGTCCCATGCCACTCAACACATAGATAGAGTCAGAGTTGACTCTTACGTAACTGGGCAAAGAAGGATGTACATACATATACACATACATTCATACTAAATTATAGAAACTCCCCCTAAATAAAAACAGGATAGGAAACTATTGTTTCTTAACACATCATCCAACTAGGTCTCTATATTTCTGAAAACTGTAATTGCACCTTCTGTAATCTTTTCCCTATTCTCTTTGCTCTTTGATTTGCACTATGTCAAATTAGCAGTGCTGACATCCTCCAGGGACGTAGATGGTGCTCCTCTGATTTTTTTTTTTTAATTTGGGGAACCAAAGAAAGTCTGAATGGTGAAGTTCAGCATTGTTAGGTAGATGGTGTGTGGTTTCCTGATGAAATTCTCATGGGAAATCTCTTGGTACCTTTGAAGCATAAAGCAGTACTGTCATGATGGCTTGGGAGTGGAGGTGGGGAGACACAGGAATCTCTTGGAGCAACTTTCCAGGTCTTTTCTTCACTGATTCTGTTTCCACTAAAAATAAAACAAAACCACAACATTTCATAATAAGTCCCTATGATCTTCCTGTGTTCATCATGAAAAAGCTATCAGGATTACTCCTTTGTATTCCCATAAAAATGTCACCATAACATTATGAGTTGATTTCTCTATCTTGATTTTAACTAACCTAAGCGAACTCTGTTAAAGACATTGTTTTGATTGAGTCTCTTATTGATTGATTGTTTGAGGTTACCATCATGAGACTAAGATAAGTATTTCTGAGAAAACTAGTCTGAAGCTACAGCCACTGATTGTACCAACTTTGAAACATGTTTTGCTTGGAATAATAAATCTGTGTGTTTATGAACTGGAATCTTTTGTAGAATACTTTAAAATTATCCTCATATAGAAATGAACTGGCATTCCATTCGATATACTTCATAATATTTTTTATGTTCATTTATTTCATCTTTAATAAGAACATCTGATATTGAAACAAGGGTTCATCCTGAGTACGCTCAGTCTTTGAAAATTCTATTAAGAAGCATTTCATGATGACATGATCAAAGGGTGTGGATTTGTAAAGTCCGTTTGAGTCTATCATGTATATCTCTGAATATTTAGAAAGAGATCCTTTCTTTCCAAAGCAGCAAAAGCACCTGAGAAAACAGACCCTTTGGTTTTTACACGGATGTTTTTCAGCAGATGATGTTTTATTAACCTTGGATTCACAAAAAAGGAACCTTTCCAATACTCATACAGAATTTGCTTTCATTTTGCATAGTTAACAGGTACACAGTAATACATGTGCTTCTTGTATAAAGGTGAAGATGCCATATAAGAGAAATGTTTTCCTCCTTAGTCCTGAACATGCTGTATACAGTGTTGTATACAAACATTCCAGAATATACATATATGTATATATTATGTATATATTAAAGGGTAGGCTTTTCAAATTGCTTACTGGGTTGTTTTTTTAATTATAGGAAATCTTTACTTCTATTGTGACATAAGAAAACAAAGAGTTTGAGTTTAAAGTTTTTAATGAGTTTTGAGGAGAACTAGGATTGGAACCGCATTTGTTTCCTTTTATTTGTATTTAAAATCAGTTTTTATGTAAATCATATTTCCTGGTGAGTTTTTCTAATAAACACCAATTAAAATTTTATTTTCACCCTGGAAAATAACAAAAGTTGGTGAGGATGTGAAGCATACTGGGTTAGACTGGGTTGACTACAGAAACAAATACAGTGACCCTTATATATGTGAAAGAAAGAGTTTTATACCAAAGAGTAAAGGTATATTAAGAAAACATCCCAGCCTAATCCAGATCAAGTTCATAAGTCTGATATTAGCCGATAACTCTAATACTACTTCATAAATCCTTCTTCAGACTCACACAGTCACATCAAATGATGTAAAATATAGGATGATCCCAAGCTGGTGGGTAAAAAGTCTTATGGATCCAATGGCAGTGGAAGCATTTAGCACTGGTGCAGGTCTCCACATGGCTCCTCCAGCTCTGAGTGTGGCTCTTCAACAGGAAGGTGAAGCAGAGAAAGGGAGAACACTTGGAATTTAACAAGTACTGAGAATATAAATTCAAAGTTGTTGAAGGCCTTCTGTGATCATGTCAACTCTGAAAGGAACTCTTTGGAAATCGATACCTCCAGTGAGGAGCTGTCTCATTTAGTCCTTGACATGAAAAATTTTGGAACACACACACCCACTCAAAATCAAAACCTGTAACTAACAAGTTCACTCTGATTTATGGTGACTCTCTGGGTGTCAGAGTAGACCTGTGTACATTTCTCAAAGCTAGTGATCATTTCTGAGGTCTTTGAGTGGTACAAAATTTTTATATTGGCCACCAGAAGAAAAGCTTAGTGATCTACCCCTGAAAACACCATGGAGCACAGTTCCACTAAGACACCAATAGTTTACCATGATTTGGGTAAACTTGATGGTACCTGGTATGATATCTGGGGTTCTTGGGAAATAGAGTCATTTGGTAATAGAATATCTGACCAAAAAAGTACAGGGTCATTGTTGGAACAGTTTGGCCTATAAACACTGTAGGGGGAAGGGGAAATATGGGAAGTTGGAATTTAAAAAAATAATGAGGAAAGAAGGAAAAAGGAGCTTATTCGGGAGGGGGGTTCAAGTAGAAAATGTTTATAGATAAATGTGGCAACATGTGTATAAGTATGCTTAATACAAATGATGTATGGAATGTTATAAGAGCCATAAGAGGCCCCAATAAAATCTATATTTAAAAAAAAGACTTTCAGAAAATTAAGGAATCTCTTTTTTGAGTAGTCACTACTATGCTGTCTTTAGGACAGAATGAAAAATAAACTTATACACATAGATACACAGAAACACACACAAAATCTTTGTCCTTCTTATCAGAAAACATGTATTGGAGAGTAATATCTACATGTAAGGAACAAGCAGATATTTGATGAGACATTTGTTTATCATTACAAAGTGTTTTGGATCTAATCCTTTCCTTGACGAAGGATTGCAGCATGCAATAATGGAAACTTGGAGATTAAAAAATATATATAACAAAATTCACCCCTCTGGTGACCAATACATTATACCCCTGAGATGTTTAATATCTGGATAAAATCTTTGACTCAAAAGTCTACTTTTTACTCTAAAATGGAAAGACAACAACTTTGCCATTTCATTAGTATTTCAATCCAGAAACACTGAGATTTACCAAGGGATAAAGTTCCTCATGCAATTGAAGTGTACCTTTTGAAGTTAGTTATTTTTGAAATTGCTCTTTGATTTTAAGCTGTTTGGACAGAACTTCTACAATCTATTTGCCTCCTCAGATGAAGTAATACCTTCTCAAATTATTTTTGGCTTATTCTCATGTGAAGTTATGATATCAATGTTTAGAGGTAGAGGGAAGTCATATTGATTTTTTTCTTTAAAAAATATATATTGAAATTTAGGAGATTTCCAGAGCAGATCATCAGTATGACATTACACAACACACACATTTATTTCAATTCTTCAGTTCAATCGATTCCATGAATTATTTCTTATACCACATATTTCCCGTCTTTGTTGTTGCTATCTTTATTTCATAACCTTCCAACTTCCTTGGGTAAATGATGCCCTTTTGAATTTAAGTGATTATTCCAACACAGGTATGAGTTTAGTTCTAGGCATGAAAAGTAACTAAGTGTCTTGGGGGAGTTCTCTATCTGAATAGTAAGCCTGGTCTCTATTAGGGTTTTGTATTTCATTCCACATTTTCCTTCTTGTCTTTCCTCGGGGTCTTCTATTGGATCATTTTCCTTAGTTGGTAGTGGTAGCCAGAAATTCTCTAGCTCTTTTCATCTCAGAGTTTGGGAGGCTGCTATTTGAATTGCCCATTAGCTCAGTGGGCAAGGTGTTTCCATATACAGTGTGCTTTTCATCATTCTTCTTTGCTATGGATGGGAGAGACCCACCTCAGATGGCTCTTCATGATTTTCTAAGATGCCAGTCACTGCTTACCAAAGGGATGCAACATGCTGACTCTATGAGTTTTGTTCGACCAAGTGGTCCTTGGTGTTCCATGAAGCTTCATTAGCTTTCCATGATTGATTTAAAGAGATTGTGAGTGGCATAGTGTGCTATACTTTGGCCTTCTGATCATAAGGTCAGCAGTTTGAAACCACCAGCTTCTCTTGGGGCTCATACAACTCTTATGACAATCCATCGGTCCATCCATCATTATTCTCAAAACATTTTCTTCCTACTTGAGCCCTTGTATCAGCTCATTTTTCTTCTCCCTTCCCACCCACCATAAACACTTGATAATTTATAAATTATTATTATTTTAGGGGCTGAGCCCCTGTGGTGTAGTGGTTGTACGCGGGGCTGTGGCCCACTGAGTTGGAGGTTCAAACCCAGCAGCAAGGCTGGGCCTCTTACTACTACCACCAGAGGGCAGTGATGCCCCCCATAAAACAAAAACAAAAACACAATATTATTATTTTGTCATGTCTTACACTGTTCAATGTCTCCCTTCACCTACTTTTCTGTTGTCCATCCTCCATGGAAGGGGCTATATTTAGATCCTTGAGATTGGTTCCCCCTTTCTACCTCACCTTCCTCTGACCCTCCTGGTATCACTACACTCATTATTGGTCCTGGGGGCTTATCTGTCTTGGATTCCCTGTGTTTCCAGTGGTTATGTACACCAGTATACATCCTCTGGTGTAGCCAGCTTTGTAAGTTAGAATTGAGATCAGGGCAGTGTGTGTGTGTAAGCATTAAAGAATTAAAAGAAGGTTGTAAGTTTCATCACTGCAATACTGCATTTTGACTGGCTCATTTCCTCCCTGCTACCCTTCTGTAAGGGGATTTCCAGATGCCTACAGATGGGATTTGGGTTTCCACTCCGCATTTTCCCTCATTCGCGTTGATATGATTTTTGGTTGTTTGATGCCTGATACCTGATCCCATTGACTTTTTGTTATCACACAGATTGATGTGCTTCTCCAAGTGGGCTCTGTTGCTTCTCAGCCACAAAGATGGACACTTTGTTTATCTTCAAGTCTTTAACACCCCAGCCACTATATCTTTTGTTAGCCGGGCACCATCAGCTTTGTTGGTCACATTTGCTTAAGCACCCACTTTGCCTTCAGCAATCATGTCGGGAAGGTATCATGGAATGCCCATTTAATAGAACAAAGTGTTCTTGCACTTAGGAAGTACTTGAGTAGAGGCCCAATGTCCATCTGCTATCTTAATATGAAACCTAACACTATAACCCATAGCACATATCTATATTTACCTAGCACATAGCTATATTGTCATGTGTAAGTATATATTGTCATGTATAAGTATATAAGTATAAGTGTATACATATGAACATGCCTGTATTTAGACCTCCATAAATACCCTTTGCCTCCTAGTTCTTTCCCCTATTTCCTTTTACTTTTCTCTTGTCCCATTATCATGCTCAGCCTTCATTTGGTTTTCAGGAATTCCTCTTGATTACATTGCCCTTGATCAAATCCTATTGTGCCTCCTATATCCTCCTTGCCATCGATTTTGGATCACTAGAAGTTCCTTTATCACTGGATATTTTAACACCCACTGCCTTTCCCTCGCCTTCCCCTTTCCCATACCACCCCCCCACAACTGGTGAAGTTTTCTCTTCAAGACTGTTTCTACCACCTATCTTATCAACCTAGACAAACAGAGTTAATAATATGCACACACACACACACACAAAACCAGGACAGAGCAAAACAAAGCAATAAAAGAAAGAAAACAACAACAGCAAACCAATGACAAAAACAGAGAAAAACCTGTAAATAGCTCAAGGTCTGTTTGGTAACCTTTAGAAGTGTTTTCTGGTAGAATCTGATGGGGTAGAATCATGCCCTGGCCTCAAAGTTTATTTTTGGCATTCCCTTGGAAATGGCTTTTCTCCCTTTGCTATTCAGTTCCATGCTGCTAGTGTTTAGCCTTGGTGTGGTTGTGTCAGATCAGGCACAAATCCCGCACTGTGTCTCCACTGCTGTTCCCCATAGAGCTATGGGTCAGCGAGGGATGTCATGTCAAGTCATGTCTCCTAGTGGAGTCAGCCACATGGTCCTCTCTGTGCATTGGCTGTTCTAAGCAAGGATATTGTTCTAAGCAAGGATATAGACCTTCAAAGTTTGGTGGGTCAGGAAGTGCTCCACTCCCCACCCTCTTACCCCCCCTTCATTTGTTCCTGTGTGTTTGGTCAAACATGTCCCTCTCCCTGAGCTGTAGCTTCACTGCTGTCTTCTGAAGTAAATTATTCTGGGGATGCTGGCCACATAGTTGGGATTGGCGCCAGCCTCTTAGACCTCTTTTTTGGCTCCCTGCTTCATGTTGGTATGTTGCATTCACAACTTGGAGCACTGCGTTGAAGTCTGGCCCCTCTTTCCCTGTGAAGATATAAGCAATACCCTCCCTTTAAGTGGGTTAGTACCCTATTCCCCCACTATGCATGTCTTTTTCTTTTTTTTGTCTCAGAAACCCACAGTGCCAGTTCTACCCAGTCCTATAGCTGAACTATGAATCAGATTGATTCGTTGACTGTCAGTTTGGTTTGGATAAGGAACTCTTAAGGTCCAGTGGACTGTGCTCTGAGCTGTTAAGCCAAGGGAGAAAGATGAAACTGTTGAGTTCTGTAAAGATTTAGAGTCCCAGAAACCCAAAAGAGGAAATTCTACTTTATCCTGTAGAGTCGCTTTGAGGAGAAATAAACTCAATAGTAGTGAGTTGGTGTTTGGGTTTTAGATCATGTGGCGTACAGGTCCCTAAGTATCACCAACAGTTTGTACTCAGTTACTAATCAACCAGAGGAGTCACAAAAAGAAAGGCCTAATGATCTGTTTCTGTAACTGCTACAGCCAAAACATTCCCAAACAACATTCCCTCTTCAGGACCCCTGGTGGTATTGTGGGCTAAGCATTAGGCTGCTCTCTGAAAGGTCAACAGTTCAAAACCAGTAGCTTCTGTGTGTGAGA
Source organism: Nesogale talazaci (assembly GCA_004026705.1). Classification (NCBI taxonomy): domain Eukaryota; kingdom Metazoa; phylum Chordata; class Mammalia; order Afrosoricida; family Tenrecidae; genus Nesogale; species Nesogale talazaci. The sequence continues at coordinate 133,572 of PVJH01003140.1, forward strand.
AAGATGAGGCTCTCTACTCCTGTAACGATTTCAGGCATTGGAAACCCACCGGGGCAGTTCTACCTTGTCCTATAGGGTGGCTGTGACTCAGCACTCACTTGATGGCAGTGGTTTTTAGTCTAGAGCTTGAGTCTACCTAGTTAGAGATGAGTTGTGTCTCTTCTTCTTTCCTTAGTCCAACCTATCCTCTTTCTTTTTTCTTCCTGATTATAAGGTTATTATGAGATGGCATCAACTCAATAGCAAAGACTTTGGGTTATAGGCAAAAAACACCTCACTAATATGACAGATATTTGCATAACTTTACAGATTTTAGTTTTGGAAAAAAATTCTTCCATACAGAGTAAAGATATCTCCTTCTGGAAAATTCTTTTCCATATAGCAAGCAATGCTTCACCCTGGATATTTGGATCTTTTCTTCTGTAGCATTCATGTCCATTCCTTGAGTTTTTCTCTCTGCAGTGCTTTGTGAATTATCTTATTTTGTTGCTACTTTTAAAATGCATTCCCATTTTCCCAGATGTGATATCTTTCCAGTTTTCTCCTATTTTATATTTTTTAATGTTCCTATTAGCAAAACTATGATTGACTTGTAATAGAAATATGGGTAGAAACTTAAGTCAGATACATGTGTTAGATAGCAAAACATGTCATCAATAATCTTGAATATCATATTTGTATTTAATTGATTACTCTTTTATTTCAACTTAGCCTTCATTTAATTAGATAGGATTCATTCTTTTCACTCACTCATATTCATTTTCAGTCTACCATTGATACTGTATTTTTAAAAGTTATTTTTAAGATTGTGAAATGCATTGATACTATATTTGTAAAAGTTTTTTTAAAGATTGTGTAGTGTGTGTGTGAGAGAGAGAGACAGAAAGAGACAGAGAGAATCAAGGAAATTAAAAAGATTTGTGGCAGGGTAGTATAATATCATTTCAAACAAATAGTTAATAGCTTTCTTAGGTGAATGTGAATTCAAATATATTTATTTGTAGGTCTTTGATTTTCTTTGTGTGGCATCACTGCCCTGGTGGGAGTGGGAGGCCCAGTCTGGTCTTTGATTTTCTTAAGCCTTTATTCATCTCAAAGCTCTAATGATTATTCAGTAAGGAATGTAATCTTTATTCACATCCTGTCTATGAAACTACTAGAGGGAGAAAATCAACCCACCAGAGATTGCTTTTTTGTTTTCTTTGCCAAAGGTTTTGCACAGTGTTTATTTTGTATCTTTTCCCATTATAAATGTAAGCAGAAACTCATTGGCTCATTCTAAATAAGCAATTAATGTTAAAAAGGGAACAACTTCCAAAGCTATTATTTCCCTAGAAAATACAGAAGAGGTGAGATCTGTACCCTTTGGAGATTGTACAAGTGTCTGCATGTCTTTTGTTGGTTTCCCTAGCATTATTTTCAGAAAAAAATAAAGATTGTCAACTATCCCAGGTAAACAAGGCACATACACCCTGCCATGCTGATAGGTGCCCTCAGGTCCCTATGACTCCCGTTGACTTCACGGAAAACAGAACAAATCTCTGGGCAGTTCTGCACCATCATCACAATGGAGGTTCAGTTCATCACTGTGACGAGCTGTCTCTCATCAAAGGTCTTCCTCTTTTTCACTGACCACCCACTTTACTAAGCATGGTGTCTGTTTCCAGCGATTGGTCGCTCCCCATAACAAGCATGCAATTCATGAGATTAAGTCTCACTGTCTCATCTTCTAATGAGGCTCTCACTGTACATATTCAAGTTCTTGACTGCTGCTTCAATGAGTTTTAATAATGGATCCAAATAAAATCAAATATTTGACAATTTTTACCTTTTCTCCATCTATCATGATAGTGTTGCTTTGTCCAGTGGGAATTTTTATTTTCTTTACATTGACTTGTAATCCAGACTGAAGGCTGTCATCTTAGATCTTCCTTGGTAGCTATTTCAAGTGCTCTTGGATTTCACCAAGCAAGATTCAGTCATTTGTATATCACAGGTTGCTACTGAGCCTTTCTCCAATCCTCAGGCCACATTCTACTTCACATTGTACCTCAAATAATTTCTTCAGTGTACAGATGGGATATATATGATGAATAGATACAACCCTAGTGTACACCTTTCCTGATTTTATGCCATACACTATGATGTTGTTCTGTTGATCTGTGTACAGGTTTCTCGGGAGTACATATGTGCAGAATCCATTGTTTGCTATGATACACTTAGTCACATGATTTTGCATAGTCAATACAATACAAGCAAACATGTTTCTGGTATTCACTGCTTTCAGTCAAGGTCTCTGACACCAGCAATGATATTACTGTCCACTGTAACTCATACTTTTGAGGTCATTGATTTTATGTGTTCCACTTCCTTTGTGACAAGTTGCAATATTCCTAGCTTCATACTTCGTACATTCAATTTTTTTATTGAAACTCATCATTGTGTCTTCTCATTTTAAGTTATGCCTCATCAACAAATGAAGAACCTCAAAGCTTTGCTTCCTCCAACTCATGAAAGGTTAGCCTACTTGGAAGGGGAAATTTTGCTGATGTCATATTTTGAGTGTTTTCCAAGTTGAAGGGCTCATCTTGCACTCTAACAGAGTCGATATGTAAAAGGTTTTTGTTGCTAATCCCTCAGAAATGCACTGCCTAGTTCTTCTTTCTATGTGTTCTTTGTCTGGAACTTTGTCTGCACAGGTTCTTCACAATGACCTGGTATCTGCGACACTGGGGGTATAGATTTTATTATCATAGCCATACAAACATACTATAGGACAGATTGACCAGCGAGCATAGCATCTTGCCTTAGCTAGCTCAGTATTCACATACATAAAACATGCTGGACTTGAATATTAGCATTGATTTTCATGGTTTAAACATAGCATTGATGAGTTATAAAAAGAAAAGGGAAGGTAATATATTAAATTAAAAGTATAGTTAGTTGGCACATGTGCACGCATCTGTGTCTATATATAGAGAAAGAACATACTGATAACACAGAAACAGTTCAGTTCACAGGCTTTAGTACACAAGTAACTATTGTTAAAAAGGGAGCTACTACCAAAGTCATATTTCCAGAGGAAATAATTTAGTGCAGTTAGTACTGTAACTCTTTTAACTGCATTTAACTTAAAATAGGGTGCTTTGCTAAAAGTTAGTGGTTTCATGTTAACTTTATCAACTGTATAGAGACAATTAAAATAAATTTGTAATATGTTGAGACATACTTTTTGGAAGACATTAAAAATCATTTTATTGGAGGCTCGTACAACTCATCACTATCCATCCATCCATCCACCCACCCACCCACCCATCCATCTATTGTATATCAAGCACATTTGTACATTTGTTGCCCTCATCATTCTCAAAATATTTGCTTTCTACTTGAGTCCTTGGTATCAGGTCGTCATTTTTCCCTTCCCTCCCATACCCTTCTCCCTCAGGAACCTTTGGTAACTTATAAATTATTATTTTGTCATATCGTACACTGTCTGATGTCTCCCGTCACACACTTTTCTGTTGTTCATCCCCCACAGAGGAGGTTATATGTAGATTCATATAATGAATTTTCCCTTTCTATCCCACCTTCCCTCCACCCTCCTGGAATTACCACTCTCAGCACTGGTTCTGAAGGGATCATCTGTCCTGGATTCCCTGTGTTTCCAGTTCCTATCTGTACCAATGTGCATCCTCTGGTCTAGCCAGATTTGTAAGGTAGAACTGGAATCAGGGTAGTGGTGAGGCGAGGGTAAGGGAGAAGGATTTAAGAACTAGAGGGAAGTTGTATTGAAGCTATGCTGGACCCTGACTGACTCATTTCCTCCCCATGACCCTTCTGTAAAGGGACGTCCAGATGGACTTTGGATGTGAGCATTCTTTTGGGGCACTTTTCTTTGGTCTGGGCACAGATTGGGATCTCTTCCAGTCAGTCAGTCATGTAGCTGTTTCCAAATATCCTGGCATAGATGAATGAGTGATACTAGTGCTTCATCAGCTTCCTGAAACCTCTTGATTGATCTTCCCTCAAGTTGAAATGAGCTAAAGAAAATCCAATGATACAATTCATTTTTAAGTAAATCATTTTGCTCCAAACAAGAGTCTACTTCTTACAGAGTACCAATCATTAGAAATCCTGCTTGTGATTCTGATAATTATCTCATTGAATCCTCAAAATGAACCTGAAAACTGATTATTCTCATCAGAGAAATGAGATTCATTGATGCTGGATAACTTGCCAAGTATCACAAAGAATGAGGGTAATCACTATCCTCACCCTTTTCAGTTACTAATCCTCGACTGCCTGATCCTTCTTTCTACTCTGTTCATAGTTGGGAAGGTCCACTTAAAGCCTGTCCATCAAATGTGTCCATGCTGGCACTGTCACCACCAGTGGCATACTTTCCAACACCACAACAGGACAGAACTGGGATTCCTTGTCAAAGCTACCTCCTCCCAAATGCACAGTGCTGCCAACTCAAGCAATTAGGATGTTTAGGATTCTTAGTCAATCTCATTTTAGAGACTCCTTCCCCCCCCTTTAAAAGGCAAAATATAATAAAAGTCTACTTGTAAAAAAATGCCTTCCTACTTGAAGGTAAACAAGTGACTATCTAATTCAGAAGCAACAAATTCCACACGGATGAAGCACACCAGGCTGTGTGAACACGAGATGTCAATAGGATCAGGTATCAGGCATCACAGAACAAATGTTAATGTCATTGTGAATGAGGGGGAGTGCAGATTGGGGATCCAACAATATCATTGATATCATATGCAAGCAAATATCTTCCATACCTTTGCGGAAGATCATCAGATTGTATTACAGCAGTTCATTGACAGGGATTCAGGCCAGATATAAAAAAGGACATGAAACAAGGGATACTGTTGCTGATGTTGGATAGATCTTGGCTGAAAGCAGAGAATACCAGAAAGATATTTCCTTGTTCTTTATTGGCCATGGAATGGCATTTGGCTGTGTGGTTCATAAGAATCTATGGATAGCCCTGAGAAGAATGAAAATCGAGAACCATTCATTGTGGTGATTCAGAACCTGTATATGAACCAGGAGACAGTTGTGGGAACAGAACAAGGGAATACTGAATGACTTGAAATCAGGAAAGGTCTGCAAAAGGGTTTGTATTTTTTCATCATACTTACTCAATCTGGATGCTGGGCAAGTCAACAGAGAAGCTGTTTTATATGAAGAAGAATGTGGCTTCAGGATTAAAGAAAGACTTATTAATAACTGGTGGCATACACAACCTTGCTTACTGAAAATGAGGAGGACTTGCAGAAGTTGCTGATGAACATCAAAGATTGCAGCTATCTGTATGAATTACAACTCAATGTAAACAACACCCAAATCCATATCACTGGACCAATAGATAACATCAGGATAAATGGGGAAAAGGTTGTCAAAGAGTTTGTCTTGCTGGGATCTATAACCAATGCTCATGGAAAGAACAGTCAAGAGATCCAAAAAAATTGCATTAGCCAAGTCTTCTGCACACTTCTCTTTAGAGTACTGAAGAACAAGGATGTTCATTGGAGGACAAAGGTGCACCTGATCCAAGTTATGGTATTTTCCATTGTATCATATGTATGTGAACATTGGACATTGAATAAAGAAGATAGAAGACAAATTCAAATGTATTTGAGTTTTCGTGCTGGTGAAGAAAGTACCATGGATTGCTAAGAGTACAAACTGAAATGGCAGGACTTTGTCTTTCATAGGTTGGACATGTTCACAGGAGAGACCAGTCCCTGGAGACAGTAATCATGTTTGCTAAAGTCGAGGGTCACAGAAAAGATGAAGGCGCTCAGGGAGATAGATTGGCACTGAGGCTGCAATCGTGGAAATAATGGTGGATTGCATGGGGCCATGCAGTGTTTCGTTCTAGGGTCACCAACTCAACAGCATATAACAAGTTTTATTATTCTTAGAAGAATCACAATAAATGGGAATAAGTTTTTTCAAAGACTTGATTCAACAAAGCATGATTTTCTTCTGAAGCCTTAAGTAGAGAGTTGAAAACATTGTGTTTTACTCAGTAAATGATGACAGAAACTAATGAAATGGAATGAAGATAAAATTACTTTTCTTATAAATTATGCTTTGAAACTTTATTGACTGGTCTAAGATGAATTGTATCACACAGCAGTGTCACCCAATAGATATGGTGAAGTATTAACTTCAATATTTGTGACTGTGGACTTATGTGGAAAGTAGGGTCTTTTCAGTTATAATTACCTGGAAGGAGATCATATTGGAATAAGGTGGATCTTAAACCTGTGTGAATGGTATTCTTTTATTTCCCCTTAAAATTTTATTGTTCTTTAGGTGAAAGTTAGCAACAAAAACCAGGTTCCCATTTAATAACTCATATTCAAATTGTTTTCTGACAGGATAAAAATTTCACAATGTGTCAGCCTTCTCACATTATTTTCATTCTGCTTGTTCTGTTTCCATTGATCTAGAGTTCCATTCCTTCTTATCATTATTTTGAGGATAGTTTTTTATAGGTAACTTAAAATGCATGACCTGAATCTCATTTCTCCAAACATTATTAACCTGAAACTAAGTCACAAGGATTGTAAAGAAATTCATTTCTTTGGGGCCACCTATAACAATACAACATCAAGACCTTGCTTATGATCTGAGAAATTTTTTACCATAAGCAGTTTCCTACACATAAGGCTAAAAGTAAATACCATTTGAGATTCTGTGTATGTTAATTTCTATTATTTTCACCACAATAATTATCTGAAAAAGGGAGAAAGAAAACAATGAGTTGGCAAGAATAATTGGGGTTAAATTTTAATGAAATTGCTTCCCTTAGAAATACATAAGTTGGCTTATACCTTGAGTAGATGATGTGTTAATATTCAGGCAGCTTCCAAAATCATAAACTGTTAGAAATATGAAGAAACTTTGAAGTAGACAACTTCTAATACTTTTCAACATATTCCCTGGTGGAATTTTAGTTTTGTATCATGTTTTTCCAAAATTTCCTCCAGATGTTACCGAACAGTTTTCCTTAGGGAAACATGGCTGGGAGAATAATATTTTTATATAGACATCAAGATAAAAAAATTTTCCAAAGAGAGAATGGTATCAAAGCTTAAATTGTGAACACTTGTAGAAGGTTATCGATGACAGTAGAAAACAAAAATCCATTTGCTGGCTCCCTACATGGCTTAAGCTTCTGGTGGATCCACTCTGCCCATACTTCAGGAATGTGAGTACCTTTGCTATCAGTCACAGAGCATTGTAAACTAGATGATGGCAAATGAAATATGCTAAAAGATAAAATTTTATCATTTTCAATTACTTTTGACCCATTTTGAGTTTGTTCTGTTTGTTTATTTGTTTTCCAATATCTCCTGATTCCTTTTTAACTGAGGTTTCTCTGGTTTATCTTGCTAATGTTGTTCTTTTTTGGTAGGTTTTCCAGTATATAAAATCTATAGAGACATCATTGAATTAATGACTTGTTGTGGTAATGAGAAGGGAGACTGGAGGGAAATAGAGAGCTAATGAGTACAAGAAAGAAGAAAATATTCTAGAACTGATTGTAGTGATGACTACACAACTTTAAAAAATATGATTGAATAATTGTAGAGCCTAACACATGAATAATATGCCAGAAAACTTTTTTTAAAATGGGTGGATCCAATATGATGAACTAGGCAGATATAATAGCCAGAACCTCTATTTAAAAAAAAAAAACTAGAGTAACTAAATGAATAGAGATGACAATCCTTGAATCCAGTTGCGTTAGTCCAGGTGGCCTAGAGAAACAAATTCATAGACACACTCAAATGTGTTTAAGAAAGAGTTTTATATAAAAGAGTAATTGTATATTAAGAAAGCACCCCTGCTCAGTCCAGTTCAACTCTATAGGACCAATATTAACCCATATAACCAATACCAGGCTACAAATTCCTCTTCAGACTCACAAAACACTTGCAATGTCACTGAATTCAGGAAGATCACAAGCCAGTGGATAGAAAATCTTGTGGATCCAGTGGCAAAGGAAACATCTCAACACTGGCAGGGGGCTCCATGTGGCTCCTTTAACTCCAGGGCACGAGTGTAGGTCCATTTGTCTTGTCCTATTTCATAGGAAGTGAGCTTGTATCCCACCTCCAGTGAGGTATTTATCTCCTTAGCACCTCCAAATGAGGTCATCAAGCTGTGACCTGATTTCCAGGCCAAACTCCACTCCTGTACTCAAATTGACAACCGACTACGTAACTACCACAGACCATTCCTTGCCAATTTGATATTTTCACACACCTCTTTAGCTATGTTTAATTTTCAAACAAATAGTAATAAAATCATCTGTATCTAACAGTATAAAACTAACATGCATACAATTCAATTTGTGCTACCCTCCCTTAAATATAACATTCTATAAGTGAACAAAAGAAAATTATCCTAATCTAACAATTTCAGTTAAGTAACACCAATACCTTAATCCTATGAATATATTTTCCCACCTATGAAAGTATGTAAATTATCCATTTCATGCCTTTATCCATTCCATTTTGGGTATCCAATTTCTATACTGCCCAATTACTTCAACCCAGTGCTCTGAGGAGACAATCATATTCTTTGATGTAAGGAATCTTTATTCCAGTTGGAATCTTGTGAGTCCAAATCCATAAAATAAAAGCAGGACAGGCTGTCCATAATGTCTACAGTAATATGCACCAGTTCAGAGGCTCACAAATCATCTCTTCCTTTGGTCAGGTTCTGGTCAACTCAAGTGGGCTCCCTCACTTAGCCTTACCAGGGTGTTGATTGGTCACCTCACCTTTAGAGCATGGGTTAGTCACAAATTCTCAACACATATAGCCCCATTGTGCGAGGTCATGAAATTTAGACCAGTTAGCCCTCTTATCTTCTCCTCTAGTTACTATAAACCAGGTCCATGATGTCAGTGGTCAGACACAACCCTTCTCTTTACTGCTGTACTTCTCTTATTTCCACTCAACAAGTGGATCCAGATGGTCACCTAGCAAGCACTTTAGCCTCTCCACAGACTCTTTAACATTCAGTCCTAGAGAAGAGTTTTCTTTATGGTCATAGACTTTTTCCAGCGTCTGACAAAGACCACTGGTTCAAAGTTCCAAAGTCCAAAGAGTTTCTTTTTTCCTTCACTCTGTCAACACCAATACCATTTCCTGTGTGAAATAGAGAAAGTGAATGTGATTAAGGTATATTTTGACCTCAGGGGACAAAATTACCCCTTGGATTTCTCAGAGCTCCTTAGGAAAAATGGCTGACAGAAGGTTACAATGGCTGACAGAAAGCCTGGCACTGGTTTGATGGCTCAAAGACCTAATCTCATATTTGTGTATCAATAGAATAGTCTAGATGAGGAATTAAGATAAGATAAATAAATATTTACCTTGACTGGTTTTCCCCTAGATGGATCTCTGGGAATGCAAGTATCCTGAGTACTCCAAAGCACGGGGTGGAGTTTGTCTTTTCAGAGACTTCTGTGCAGGTGTGTTAACCCACTTCAAAATCAAACTGCAATGACTTGAGGTATGTGAGCTTACAAGTTCTCTATTTTCATACCCCCAATAATCATTTTTATCAATCATTTGATTGATAACAGTAAGCAGAAGAAATCAGTACAAATAAAGTAGACTCAGATACTAATCTCAATCCTTAAAACAGTCAAGTTTGGGGGGAGATGGGGCGCTGAAACTAAGGGCTTAACTTGAAAACAAAATGTTTTGAGAATGATGAGGGTAATGGATGAACAAATGTGTTTGACACACAATGGACTCATGTATGGATTGTGATGAGTTGTGTGAGCCCCCAATAAAATGATTTTTAAGAATTTAGGGCTGAGCCCCGGTGGCATAGTGGTTGTGCGCGGGACTGCGGTCCACTGGGATGGAGGTTCAATTCCAGCTCCACAGGAGCAAAGGCTGGGCCTCCTACTCCTACCACCAGAGGGCAGTGATGCCCCCCCAAAAGAATTTAAAAAATAAAGAAAGGTGTGGGTCAAAAAACCTCCCCAAACCAACATACTCATATGGATGTAAGAAAGAGTTTTATATGAAAGAGTAATTGTACATTATGTGAGGTGACCAGATGTCCCGCTTTTTTACAATTTAACAATGTCCTGCAGCATTTTAAAATTAAAATAAATATACTATAATACTATTTTTGCATTCTATGAAAATTTTTATTGCTCCACATAGACGAAATATTTAATCAAGGACCACCCCTCACCCTCACCCCCACCCCCCCCATCCTGGGCAATGGTATCCTGCTTAAAATCTGGTCACTTTAACCTTAAGCATCCCAGCCAGTCTAGTTCAAATCTCAAAGTCCAATATTAGCCCATATACCAAATACCAGTCTATAAATAAATTACTCTTTAGACTCACAAAACACATGCAATGATTCTGAATGTAGAAGATCACAGGCCAGTGAGTGGAAAGTCTTGTGGATCCAGTGGCAATGGAAATATCTTAACACTGGCAAGGGTCTTCACATGGATCCTCCAAACCCAGGGTTCCAGCATAACTTCATGTGTCTGTCAGAAGGAATGTCTCACAGGGAGTGAGTGTGTGTGTCCTGTCTCCAACAAGCTATTTATCTCCTTAGCTCCTCCAAATGAGGTCATTAAGCTATGACTTCATTGTCAAGCTAAACTCCAAGTCTTCACTCTCAAGTTTTAAATTGACAAAAGATTATGTAACTATCACACCAGGCTTGAACCCTTTAGATAAAGAAGAAGATGAAATACAAGCAACAGGAAGAAATTGAATGAAATCAGTGAAAGAGGCATAAGGAAAGGGAATTAGCAAACAGCACAGTGTGGCAGGTTTGAATGACTGCAAGCAGCTTTCCAATTGGAGCAGATACCAGACAAACTAGCACCCATACCAGTAATGGGGAGAAGTATGCCCTCCCTTCTCCCTCATCACAACCTCCTAGTGACACAGACATGACCCCGCTACACCCCAGCCACCCAACAATTGGTCCATCTAACTCCCACCTCCCACCAAGGTTACTTTTTAAAAAAAATGTTCTTTTTCCCTTCACTGTTCTTTTTTTTTTTGAAATTTCATGAAGCAATATCCTTAATTAGAAGCACCCACCCAGTCCCCTTCTCAGCCAGTGGCACGTGTTTCACAGCTGTATTTGGTGGACAGAAATACCAGTGTTGGGCTATTTCGTCCCCCACCCCACTTCTAATTTATTTTCTCTCTCTACGCCCTTGCTTTTCTTATTTTTTCTTCTTATTTTTCTCTTACCCAATTCGTTGCTGTTGTTGCTGTGGCAATCATACAAAGCAGGTATAGGTGCTCCCTGGCCAGCAGCTTGAGATTCACATTTCCACAGCAGCCATGGTCGGTGTTGGCGTGACAAATCTATCACCAGTACCGTGTCACCTTTTCAAATCTCTTTTGTTATCTTTTCACCTGTCTTATTCACGCCAAACAACCAAACGGTCTGCCACCCATCAATTCTGGCTCTTCATGATTGTTACAGGATAGAACTGCCACGGTGGGTTTCTGAAACTGCATTTACTGGAGCAGAAAGTCTTGCCTTTCTCCTTCAAAGCAGCTGGTAATTTTGAACTGCCGACCTTCTGGTTCACAGCACAACGCTTAACTTCTGTGCCACCAGAGCTCCATTCTTATTCACTATCTGCTCCTTGATTGTTCATGTTCGAGTTTTCTCCTCTTCCACATGCACCCCCCACCTTTGCGCATACAACAGAGCAGTTGATCTTTTCCCATCTAACCTCTTCTTTCAGTAGTGCCCACACCTGATGTCTCCATTCAGTGGCCAACAGTGTGTACTGTCCCCAATGTACTGGGGCTGTGAGGGCCACGTTCCCATTACCGCCATGCTTGGCGGCTAGCTGTTGTGCAAATGTGGGGCTACTTTTTGTTCTGCTATTGGGCTCTTTTTAATTTTTCTTTCTTTCTTGTTAGGGTTTTCCCTATCCCTCCTCTCCTTTCTTGTTGCTTCTCTTTTATTTTTCTACATATTCACTTCCACCTTTTTCCATTTCCCCCAGAAATTGGGATCCCATGATGCTACCTAGCTATACACACCATACCTGATCTACTTCCTATGGAATGAGCGCCGCGCAAGGGCTCCAGCATCAGTAAATTGATGGCCGACAGCAGCTAACACATAGTAAGCTTATCCGCAGCTGCTAAGCATGGACAGGGATCATATCCACCGGCTACAAAAATTGACTCAGAGACTGGTAAGGAGGGTCACACTACTTGTAAATTAGCAACAAATTAATACATCTGCCCCATAGATGAGATGCATTTAAAATAACAAAACAAAAACACTTAGGGGGTGGTGAGCCAACATGAAAAAAGGCCACAGTCAAGCCATACTTTTTGATGGTTACACAGAATGTAAATGGCTACCAGATAAGAGACAGAGAGGAGGAGCATGGAGATGAAATCAGCACCAATTACTAGATGAACCTAATCTCAATAAATTATTATTTATTTATTACTTCTATTTTTTAAATAAATATTTTTTTTAACTAACATGAAGGTTACTTATTAGAGCCATTTTAGGTGATTAGACCCGTGGCACCCCACTCCCTCTATCCCCATACTTTAAAAAAGGTTGAAAATTGAAACTATTTGCTCAAATGTATAAATAAGCCTCCTAATATCTTATTGAAAAGTAATGGGGTCATTCAAGCAGCAACTACTCTCCAGTTTCCACAAACAAATAGTTTCTTTGGAGTCTTATATATGTCCTCATTCCCAAGTAAGAAAACAATGTACCTGCAAATACAAAAATTTCTCACATAACATTTCTGACTTTTTGTGTTTGAATATTATTGATAGCATTTGACACATCAAAGAAAAATTCTTACCATCAATTACACAGCTAACAGGATGCCTTACACTCTTCAAGATAAATGAATAAGCTATATTCATTTTTCAGGGGTAAAGGTAATTCAGAGGTAAAATCTTTGCCTTTTATACATGATGTTGCTAGTGGAGATTTGAGTGTTATAAGGATGCTGAACAGGTTTCCAAGGAGACTCAAGCAGACTAAGGGGAGAGACATGGAGACATCATGTTCAAAGTCAATCAGTGAAAAGTTTATAGATCATAATGGTACAATCCATGACTCCTAATGAGAAGGGCGCATGCGTGTTGTAGCAGACTCCAGAAGGTGAGGAGTGGATTTGACCTCAGCTAACAAGTCTGATAATACACAGTCTGCAGCATGTGGTAGTTAGTGATACAGTGGAGAATAGAATGATTTATGAGGTCCCTCGTCATCTGTCAAGGAAGATAGAGGCAGTGAACACGTTTTGTTGATTCAAGATAGGGACGCAAGCAAGGGCATGGAGAATTTTAAGGAAATAAATACATTGGATGAAAGAGGATTTTATCTTCATAGGCATTAAGAGTGTCAGTTTGAGAACAATTCATAGAGGATCTCGAAATAGTAAAAGAAGACACTTATGTTAATTTCTCAGACAATGAAGAATCTTCAAAGATTCCTCTGGGACTCTGAAGAGTATCTGCATCTGGAAATTGCTTGAGGGATGATCAGAATTTTGAGGCTGTAAAAGTAGAAATACTGAAATATGCAGGAAGCAGTAGAAAATGAAGATCCCTGAGTGACACTATAGCTGCTTTGATAAGGCATCCACCAAATGCATTGCCATTGAGTTGATTCCAACTCTTAATTTCTCTACTTAGGGTTTCCAAGACTGTTCATTCTTGGAACAGGCAGCCTCATCTTTTTGGCAAGTGGCAGCCAGTAAATGTTCGGTGTCTGTCTTTCATTAGCAGGCCAATGCCCAACCCACAGAACCACCAGGGATCCTTTGATAAGGCAAGAAGAGAAAAGACATAGAGGTATAAGGGAGTGGTGCCAAAGAAGATAACTCAACCACAGGAAAAATCATTTTTATAAATATCGGTTTGAAAGCTAGATCTAGTTTCACAGATAGACTCAAGTGTGTGTTGAGTGTATTGTGAATGTAGGATGTATGTATTGGAGACTGTGGCATTACACACAGGCTATTTTTTCCCCATCAGCTGGCTGCTCTTCTTCAAATTCCTGGGAGCAAAAAACATGCTTTTGAAGACACAATTCCTTTATACATTAGTGACCGAATGACTTAGTCTACTGGACACACTTGAGAGTTAACCCTGTGCTCCAAAAGTCAACCTCACAAATGTCCCAATTGACTCTCTCCACATTTCCCCATTAGTTTTCAGCTCTTTGTTATGATTTGGATAGCACATATTTTGAGTATTGTCATTTCTCTTCAGCTTGTTTTTTTCTTTTTCTTTTTTTAAAATGATTTTATTGGGGGCTCATACAGCTCTTATAACATTCAATACATTATTTGTGTCAAGCATATTTGTTTTGTTTTGTTTTGTGGTCCTTTGGTGGTGGGAGTAGGAGGCCCAGCCTTGCTGCTGGATTTGAACCTCCAACCACTACGCCACCAGGGCTTAGCCGTGTCAAGCATATTTGTATACATGTTGCCATGCTAATTTCCAAATATTTTCTACTTGAGCCCTTGGTATAAGCTCCTCTTTCCACCTCCTTTTTTTTTTTTAAATAAATCATTTTATTGTGGATTCATACAACTCCCATCACAAGCCATACATACATCAATTGTATGCAATTGTAAACAAGCAGCCATCTAGCTCAGAAGCAACACAGCCCACATGGAAGAAGCACACCAGCTTGTGAGATCACGAGGTGTCAAAGGGATCAGTTATCAGGTTTCAAGATCTAAAAATCATAACACTGCATGCTTACTTTCCTGATATGATTACTGACAACAAATGTGTGCACCATCAAATGTGGTGAAGAAAATGGATTGCTTTTTACTTTTAAAAATACTCATTAAATACCCAGTAACAAGTGGCAGCAACAAAAGCCAAGGGCTACGCAAATGCAGATTGACAATCAGGAAGCCTAACGGCAATAGCTGACTTTCTTTGGCTTCCCTATTGCCTCAAGGTGGAAGTTGTACATGTCTCCAATCTCCATCTTTCTTTAACTGTTCTCACACCTATGATTCCTCCCATGACACTCTACTTCTATTACCTATTCAACAACTTTTTAATTTTTTTGAAAGGTCATTTTATTGGGTGCATTTACAACCCTTATGACATTCCATACATCAATCGTATAAAGTATATTTGTGCATATGTTGCCATCAGTCTTTTCTGCACAGTTACTTTCTATGGAGCCCTTGATCTCAGCAACTCTTTTTCCCCAGCTTCTCTCTCCCACCTTCTGACCGCTTGATAATTTATAAATTATAAATTATTCTTTTCATATCTTACACTGACTGCTGCCTCCCTTCCCCCATGGTTTCTGTTGTTGATTCCCCTAGGTAGGTGGTGGTGGTGGTTCGGTTCCCCCTCCCTCCACTATTTTCCCCACCTTCCCCCTACCCTTCTGGTACCACGACTCCCATTCCTGTTCTTGGATTCTGTGGGTCATGAGCTCTTATCTCTTATCCATACCTGTGCGGATGCTTCCGTCTAACCACCATGAAAGGCAGTACTGCGGGCAGGAGAGTGAGAGGTGAAGAGGTTGGAGCTGCCTGGTCGGAAGTTCGAAGTCACCAGCACTCCTCAGGTGAAAGATGGATCGATCTCCTTGCACCACTGCCCCCCCCTTCCCC